>JAMZAV010009494.1:0-21789 GCA_024449915.1 Sweltsa coloradensis | reverse complement strand
TTTTTTTATTATTTAACCTTTTCAATTAACCCCCCCGATTGTACCTCGATTGTATCCTTCATGCCTCATACAGCACTAAGCAGCTCGCTCGTGGTTCGGGGTTTTGATACAATGTTTTTCTTGTTGACTGCTTGTTTACGTATTTTATAATTAAATGCTTTTGGGAACGATGATTGGTAATGGTTATAAAAAAGGCGAAAAACAATGATTAAATTTGAATTCAATTTTGTTCAGTATGTGCTACAACAGGCAATAGGGCTACAGAAAAAAATTTTAGTGTGTATCGTTTTAAAGCGCGAGGAATAAAATTTTGTTTATGAGGGACCATATAAACAAAGCTTCGTCACATGCGCAATGAAGTTACTAGATCCAAAAACAGGCCGCGCTGGAGTCGATCCAAGTTGCTTAACTGTGGACTCTCCAGCTAAAAACCCCCCGCCACTATAATAATGTTGCTCCCCCCACCACCAACGAGGGCGCTAACACAGTTAAGTATTAATCAGCGCGATTTCTCCTCCTTGTCCTGCAATTTCAAAAGCGAAAACCGTGTTGCTGTCTGAACTTCTACACCCGCGTTCTTTTCTAACGTCGCCAAAAATCTTTCATGTCAGACATCAACTGGTTATAAACACCCATGAGTCGAATTGGACGAAGCAAGTCTAACCACCACATATCAAATACGAAACGAGAAAGTCCATAGCCCCCATATAATTGCTAACTAGAGTCAGGGGTCCACTTCCGGACAAGGGGAACCCATTTTAAATGGTTGCGTTTGCATGTTAATTAATGGGAGCGTTAATCAAAAAAATATTTTTAAAGAGGGCCGCCAGTTTGCAGGTAGCATATCAGATTTTAAAACAAAAATATTACAAAATTCCCCCTTATGAAATCTTTGCATTGTTTTTTTTGTTCATCCATGCTGCACAACTAAAAAATATTAACAACCCAGAAAAATACTTTATTGCTTTAAAAAAGCATAAATGAAAACCCAAAAAACCCCCATCTTAATGGGGAGATTCGCTTCAATTTGGTACACTCGCCCCTGTGGGGAGGTATTGGAGACTGCGTATCTAGCCTACTATAGTGTTAAGATATCTATGGGAAATCATAACATATCACATGATCAAATATGGACTGAAGCAATCATAAAAACACCATTGAGTCAAAATGAGACTGAACAAATAATAACACACCCCATGATCAAAAGTGAGACTAAAACAATCATAACACCAATAGTCAAATATGAAGAAGCAAATCAAACAACCACATGATCAAAAATGAACTGAAGCAAGTCATAAAACCCCACATGATCCCAAAAATGAGACTGAAGCAAGTCAAACACATCACTGAGTCAAACATGAGACTGAAGTAAGCCATAACACACCACATGAGTCAAACATGAGACTAGACAAAAGCAAGTCATAACACATCACAACTACAAAATGTATACTTTTTGCCTGATGTAAACCAACATCAGTTATTTTTCGTACGCTTAGAACCTACGCCCTAACCACAAAATTCATCGCGAGGGTTTTTCATTTAAAAGGGGCGTATTCTTGTATAAACAAATAATTAATAAGCATGTCATTAAAACCTGATGAAGAAGGTTGAATTAAACTTTGAAATATCGTAACTCTGTTTTTATTTTTAGTATTGTATAGTCTACAAATCATGATATCTTAACCTCGCCTACTGTAAACAAAATCATATTTTTAAAATTAAAATAAGTTCTGTGGCCAATTGGGGGACTCTAAGCGCAGCACACATTTATTAAATTTATCAATGGTAGGCCTTTTTTTCCATCCGTTTTTTTCTCTGATATTGTTTAGCCAATACAAGGGTTCAGTTCAAGACTGTAATTGACAGGTGAAAAAGAATATCCCTATCAATGGGATTTTAGCCAAAATGTGGCATTTGGCAGCTATCAATACTATATATGGCTTTCCATTTCCTGATAATTTCAATATTAAACCTAATTATTGATATAACGAATTTTCCCTAATTTTCCAACAACTGAGTAGCGACCACCTCTAGGCCCACGTTACATTCAATGAAAAAAATTGCACGACAGGTCGATTGCTCTGGGCAAGTTTTGCGTTTTTTTCATGAGGTGAATTGTTTTAGTTCCTTTTATCACGATAGAATCAACGAGGTCGAACCCCTAGTTCTGAAACCACTCACCGTGTCAGCAAACAAGAACTTTACAATGGCAAACTGGAGGCCTGTCGATTTCCCTAAGGCATACAGTTTTTTAGTCGTTTTGTCAAACATTTTACAGTGGAATTCTACCAAGGGCTGTTTAAATTCATCTGTTTTATAACTCGCACCACTTGATGAGGTTTTTGATGAGCTTAGCGAACTAGCGAGTGAAGCCTGAATTTTAAACTGAATGTCATGCCATTAAAATACTTGTTTTACTTGTTTTGTTGTTGCTCTCTATCGGTCAAACGGGTACTCCAATTTCTAAATCTCTTTTCTTTGGCCTCTCACGTTTTTGAATCCGATTGGAGCAAAACATGTTCATGAAAAGCACTCTTCTATATGATGTTTTTCGATTTGTATAGTGCTTTGTTTGCTCTTGATTGGTTAAACGGCTACTACAATCTTCATGAAATTTTGCGGAAAGCCTTGAAATCTCAAACCGATTACCGGTTTTGGTTTTTAGAACAATCGAAGATAGTCCTTTTTCCTGAAAATCGCACTTTTACGTGTAAACATCTTTTGCAATAAGAAAATAAAAAATGTAAATGTAAAACTTTCAATTATTTACAGCCTCGCTTTGTTTGGTTGTTGGTATGTCCACGGAGATTAACATAACTTGGTACGACAAAAAATCCCAGTCTGGGTGTGGGTAAAATTGGCCCAGAGCATGGCTCTGCTAATCGTACAAGGCGATTCAAGAGAAAAAGTCCACCTCGCAAACATCACTAGTAAGAGGGGAGTATATAACTCCCAAAACTAGAGGCAAGCTCTAGCAATCGTCGTCGGGACCTTGCCCCCTTCCCTTGACGACCCCTCGACGACGATACGACAATGGTACCACGAACGATGACAAAGACAATAACGACCGCGACGTGAGAACCCTTTCCTCCCCTTACCCTTGGCTGGTTCTGACCAGCATGGGCCCCTCCTTTCCATACCCCCTAGACTAGAGTGGTGCATTATGACGTAACGGTTGACGCGTCCTTAATCCAATTTTTTTTTTAAACGACATAAAAATAATTCTTTGTTTTAACAATGGAAAACAAGTTTACACAACGCTGGGGAACATGAACTGATTTAGTGCAACTATTTTGTTAAATATATGCACCAAAAACGCTCATCAATCACCATGACTTCAAACGCATTCTCGAGGCGGCGTGGTCTTCAAAATTCCCATTGATTTTTGTTTCTAGTAAAAAACGGTTTCTACTGAATTTTCAAACTCGCTTTGTCCCATCTGTTTTCATTCTCTCTACAAAAATTTTGTTTCGTATACATTATGCTGTTTTAATTGGACTTGGTCAGTTGGTACTTATATTTATAAAACTCTGTTATTTCCACATTATTCTTTCTGTCTATATTTCTTCCAAACAGGTTTCAAACGTAGCCTGTATTTAGAGAATGTTTCCTAACGGATTTGAATTGTTTCTGAAATCGTTCACCGACGGCGCGCAACAACTTAGGGCGGTCGTTTGAGTTGAGCGTACGGTCGTTTCACTTCCGGGCGTTCGGTACTTTCGTACGTTTTACAGGGTTTAAAATTTATAAAAAATGATATCACCCCAAAAAAAATTTTAACCATTTTTTTTTTTTGGCTGTTGTCTTCCCCTATGAACAAATACCACACATTGACCGTAGTAAACATTGGAATAATTAATTCCATGCACTGAAGTCGCAGACTAGGTTTTTTCCGTCACACTTACGTAAAAAATATCTAGCCTATATTTGAATCGCCTGTTCAAAACGAAGTCGGGTATGATATTTCCAACATTCTGCTGGGCATACGCATAAAAAGTAAAAGGGGGATAAGTCTAGGTTCAAAGTGAAGCGTTGACCACCATCATGGAAACGTCTACACGAAATGTTTTGTTAACGTTTTATTTAACTCCAAAAAGGGTGGATTGACAAAACCAGTATGAAAACAAGGTAAACAGACACATTTTTAAATAGACACGATTGCCTAACAAACCGGGCAAATAAAAGTTGCTTTCTCGGCCTAGCTGATTCGGTTTTTTTTCGGCAAATTTTAAAACACGTTTTTGTCGTTTATTTGAGAAATATTTACCGTTTTTATTCCAACTGATTCTAAAATTTATTAAAATATAATTTTTTGGTTTTGAGATTTTTTTGTTTTTAGACCTAGTTAGGTCGAATATTGGGGGTATCCCGGCTTTTATGTTTTCTGTTTTTTTTGTTTTTTTCCCCAAATTTATATTTTCAATCCTTTGTTAAATCGTCAAAATCTTTTTAATTTGTAGGGGAAAAATTTAAATACTTTTTCATACACAAGACACCTTTTTTAAAAACCTGGTAAAAAACGTGAACTTTGTTTGTTTTTGGGTGAAATGTTGAAATCACTTCCCAAAAGGGGTTAACCCTTATCCCTTTTTCTTTTTTTCTCCCCGCGCGTTTGTGCTTTTGGACTTTTAGATATACGTAGCACATAGCGCGCGGCCGCGGGGGGACGTATAGATACGTCGGGAAATTTACGAAGTCGGAACTCGTAAACTGGGGCCCCCACTTTTGAAAAATTCAAAATTTGGGAGATTTATTTAAAGTACGTTTCTATTTTGATCCTACCCAAATTTTTTTTTTTAAATTTTTTTTTTAAATTTGAATCAAAAATCACATTTTGAATAATTGTGTGTAAAATTAATTGCTCTCTTGGAAATAAAATTCCAAAATAAACCACATGAAAATTTTTTACATCAAGGTAAAAATTCAGAAGTTATCTAATTTCATTTTCTAGTGCCTGCCACTAGGGCTACTAAAAAACACAAAAAAAACAAGATGGCTGCCATTTACCGCTCAATTTTTTTTAAACTATTTTTGATCAGGTTTAAAAAATATTTCGTAAAAAATTTTTTAATCAAATTATTTGTAAATTTAACTTTTGTCTAAACCCCCCATTTTTGGTAACGCACAGTATATTTTTTATTTTTTTTTTCCCTACATAAAAGGGGTTAAATACCTAAAATTTAAAATTTAATCAAAATTAAATGAATAATTATTATACAAAAAAATAAATACAGGCATACAGGTTGAATATAATTACGTGCTCTCGACAAGAAATGCTATCCATCTATTCCCTTCTATTCATTTTACCAATATAAACCCAAAAGGCCTCAATTTTAGCTTTATCATAGTTTTTAGATTTCACTTCCCAATTTGTAGGGGTTTTGCTGTGGGGTTTATGGTCTCAAACCTGCTTCGGATCAAAAAAATAAGACCTATTTTGGGCACCCTTCAAACTAGTCCCAATTCTTTTTTTATAGGGGTTGGGGTTACCTAATAAAAAGGGTATAACAAATTTTAATATATTTTTGCCATGTTTAGTTGCCTTTTTTTCATAGTTCCTCATTTTACTTTAAAAAATTATTTTTCATCATATGCCTACTTTGGGATCATGAGAAATTTCGCTTGCACTTTTTTTTAATTTGGTTGCCTTTTTTTTTCGTACCCTATCTCAATATTTAATAATATTTTATAACGACACGGTCTCGGGGTTTTTCCTGAGGTGGGAAAGCAAAGCTACTAAGTTAGCAGATGTCAAAGGGACCAATACTTTTCGTAAATCTATCTTGGGGGGAGGTCCGGGTCCGAACTCCCGTTTAAAAGTGGGGTTGCCCCATCCCCTGATCCCCGTGGTCAAAAATCCTTGTTCAGGGGAAATGCCACAAAACGCATGTTAAACAGAATCATGTTGGGTTTTCGTTGGAGATGTGACAGACCGCAAGAGACGGACGACACAATCAATTAGTTTACGATACCGGTACAAAAGTTTGGTTGGCGTTTTAAAATGAGTTAAAGTTGTCATCTAAAGTTAATTTTTGATAATCTGTATTTTCTAGTTGTTGATTAAAAATGCATTGATTTTGGGTTCCGGCTGTAACGTGTGAGAGAGTAGAGGGTTTTTTGGCAGAGGACGTCGTGCTGCACTTGTCACATTTGCTGCACGCCTCTCATACCAAAAAAGAAATTTAAATTGATAAAAATCATTTCAATTTCCCAAAGAGTACCGCAACCCAGTTTAGATTGAACTGAAATCGTATGTTTTAAAATTGTTTTTTATCATTTGTAATCATTGCTGGAAGTGCACCCCCAATCGCAAAAACCAAACCCTTCGGTGACGCGTCAAATTTTCCAAAAAAAAAACAATTTAAAACTGACTCGCCCAAAAAAATGGGGAGTGCCCCCCAAATCAATGGTGTAGACTGGTGCAGTTCTTAAATGTCGTTACATCTTTGGCGACGAGATGAAAACGAGTGGAAAAGAGTCCATGTGGCACTATAGAGCTATCCGCGGCTATAAAAATAAATTCCCACGCGTTGCCCCCCCGCAGAGCGACCGTGGGCGGGCTTGTCACCCTGACACAGTACCACACCCACACTCTGTGGGCTTCCCGGGGATAAGGGGTCCAAGCCAAGGGCACTCCATTTGGGGGTGTTGGTCCCCTACGGCCGCCCCTTTCCCACACACGGGGGGCGGCCCGGTACCTACTCGTCCGTCTCACCTACAGCACAAAATCCCCGCGATGCCCCCCTCCGCTAGAGCCAGCGTGCTCCACTGCACGGCTGAGAGCAGACCAGAGAGGGGAGGAGAATCGATAGTCCACTTCGTGCGCCCCACGCCTGCCAACAGCCTACTGTTTACGAGTTATTTGCTGCGCTGATCAAATAATCGTCATTGGGGCGGAAGAGGGTTCGTCGTTTTTCAAAAAAGTTCTAATTTCCTGATTCGAACGCAATGACGAGGTTTCGTCTTGGTCGTTGAGTGCGTCGGATTTAAAATGACGTCATATTTCGCGGGGAATTCCGATGCACTTGCTTTTTTTCTTTGGGGTAGAATACTCTTGAGGGGTCTTTGATATCCCCTTCATGACATAAATTTGACTCCCAAATTTTTTTCTGACTGCACTGTTTGTTTTGTTCTTATAAACTTTGGTGACCCGACTCCAGATTTACACTAATTATGATATTACAAGAACTTTGATGTTGCTCCAGAAGCTTTTGACCTAACTTCATAACATTAAAGAACTTTGATGTTGCCTTTAGAAAAATTATTGACACTTACATTACTTACATTACAAGAACTTTGATAATTGATTTCCCGAAAGCTATTGACACTTTTTTTAACATTCAAGAACTTGTTAATTGACTCCAAAGCTATACCTAAATTCTAGATATTACAAGAACTTTATGTTGGGCTCCAAAAACTTTTTTACAACTTCAAGATATTACGAACTTTGATGATTGACTCCCGAAAGCTTTTGCCTAACTTCATAGATTTACAAAACTTTGATGATTTACCCCAGAAAGCTTTTCACTAAATTCATAGACATTACAAAAACTTTGATAATTTTCCAAAAGCTATTTACACTTACTTTATAGACATTACAAGAACATTTTTTAAATTTACTCCCCAAAACTATGACCTAATTCTAGACATTCAAGAACTTTGATGATTTCTCCAGAAATTTGGCACAATTTAGATATTAGAAGAACTTTTTATGATTGACTCCAAAAGCTTTTGACACTAAATTTATAGACTTAGAAAAACTTTTATGATTGACTCCAAAAGCTAGTGACACAAATTCTAAATTTTTCAAGAACTTTGATGATTGACTCCAGAAAGCTTTTTGACACTCTTCATAGATATTAAAGAACTTTGATTTGACTCCAAAGTTTTGACACTGCTTCAAGATATACAGAACTTTTTATGTTGCTCCAGAAACTATTGCACTAAATTTATAGATATTTCAAGAACTTTGATGATTGACTCCGAAAGCTGTGACACTAATTCATAATTTAGAAGAACTTTGATGATTACTCCGAAAGCTTTTGACACTAAATTTTGATATTAGAAAAACTTTGATGATTGACCCCAAAAAGTTTTTTGTAAAAACTTCATAGATTTTAAAGAACTTTGATGATTGACCCCCAAAAAGCTATTGACACTAACTTCTAGATTTCAAAACTTTATGTTGACCCCAGAAAGCTTTTGACACGACTTAAAGATATTTACAAGAACTTTGATGATTGACCCCAAAAGTTTTTTGACACTGACTTCATAGATTTACAAGAACTTTGATGATTGACCCCAAAAAGCTTTTGACACTAACTTCTGATATTAAAAGAATTTTGTGATTGACTCCAGAAAGTTTTTTGACCTGCTTCATAGATATTACAAAAAATAATTTTGATGATTCCCTTTCAAAAAAGTTTTGAACTTACTTACTTACATTACAAGAACTTTGATAATTGATTCCAGAAGCATTGACACTTATTTTATAGACATTACAAGAACTTTGATAAATTGACCCCAAAAGTTTTTGACACAAATTTCTAACTTTTCAAGATTTTTGATGATTGCCTTCAAAAGTTATTGACACTTACTTACTTACATTACAAGAATTTTGATAATTGTTTCCCAAAAGCTTTTGACACTTACTTTATGACATTACAGAACTTTGTTAATTGCCCCAAAAGCTTGACACTAACTTCATAGACTTTAAAAGAACTTTGATATTGACTCCAGAAAGCTTTTGCCACTAACTTCATAGACATTCAAAACTTTGATGTTGACCCCAGAAAGTTTTTTACAAAAACTTTATAACTTTGCAAAGTTCTGACTTCTGACTGTCGATGAAAGTTTGGGTCTAACAATTGTAAATCAAAAACAACTTCACTCTATGTTACATTTTTTTTAACTGTCCCCAAAAAACAACGTAGAAAAATAAACGTCGAAATAAATTAAATACCCTAGCTGATAACAAGAAAAGAAGACATAAACTTTATACTCTCTTCCTAAATTCCCACTTCCCACCAACAAAACCCTCTTAACCTGTTTCCTCGTGCGAATTTTTTTACACCCCTTCATTTTAGCAATTTTTAAAAATTTTAAACGAGGGAGCGGAGCGACTGACTTTTCCCCTTTTTTAAATCAAAAGGCCCTTTTTCTGTGATTCTGTGTAATTACGTCAAAAAACACCGAACCGCTGAACAAAAAGGCTGAAATGTCAACAAACTGGTTCGAGTTTACTAGAACTGCTTACAAACACTGATCCTTGCGTTTTAAAATTTCAATAAATAAAATGTTTTTTTTTAAAAAATCATAGCATTTTGAGTACCCCCTATCATTTCCCCTACTGGGGTGATCCCACTTAGTATCGGGGGAAAGGGATTTCCCGGGTATCAAAACTTATCTAACTCACTCGTTTAACAACGACTTTTTGGGGTTCCCAGTTAAAGTGTCTACAGAGATCAATACGAAAAATCGTTTGTAAGATTTCTTAGTGTGAGGGATGGACTGAAAAAATCCTAATTTCCGATTGTTTTAAGTTAAAGGGTAATAATCTTGAAAATTAAAAACCGAGATAGATTCTTGTAAACCCTTTTTGATTGAACAAATGAGTTTTTAATTTTTTTTTTGCTTTCTTTATTAACATCGCCAAACAGAGACGAGAGAGGGGGGGTGTGGGGGGTCATGCCGCAGGGCCCACGTTCCAGGTCTGATACGAAAAAACCCCGCCCTCTTCTCTCTTTTAGGGGGGTTTAAATTAAAAAACTCTTTTCGTGTGGGGGGGGGGGGGGGGGGGGGGGGGGGGGGGCTGACAGGGGTCTCAATCGCGAGCAAATCCGTCGGTCAAAAAAATCACACAAATTCTTTTAGATTTTTAATTTTCTCTTTGAGGAAACAATATTTTCTTTAAAATTGGATATTTAATCATTTAAAAACCAAAAAACGCTTAAAAGCACAGTATTTATTGGTCCATAGTTGCACAGAGAGCTCAGTATTTTAAATTTGGGACATAGTTTGTACAGAAAGCTCAGTATTGTATTTCCCATAGTTTTCACTAGAAAATTCAGTATTGTTTGGGCCCATAGTTGCACTAGAAACCTCTGTATTTTTGGGCCATGTTCACTGGAAAATCAGTATTATTTGGCCCATTTTTGCATAGAAAGCTGAGTATTTTTATTGGTTACTAGATTTAACTAAAGAGCTCATTTTGTATTTGGCCCCTAGTTTCACTAGAAACTGAGTATTTTTATTGGCCCTACTTTAACTAAAGAGCTTATTGGATGAGCGAAGCGAAGACTTTAATTTCATGACCCCCAAAAATTTAGCTCGGGTTTTTTTTTTTTTTGTTTTTTGTTAGTTTTCTTTTTGTTTTTTTTTTCTGTTTTTTTAACTCCTACCCGGGAAAAAGGGATATCCGATCTTTATGAAAATTTTACAGACCTTCGAATCTCTGACTTAGAGGGGTTTGTTTTTTGGGGGGGACAAACGAAGAAATATTTCTCATGATTCGTACTTTTACGATTTTTTTCGATTTTTTTGTGCGTATTTTCGTGACTTTTGGGGCCCAAATTTTGACCAAAAAAGGGTGGGGCTACAACGTTCATTTTACATGGACATTTAAGGTTTTTTGGGGATGTAGTACCTTTTGAAAGAAAAAGTTGAAAAAGTTTTTCCAAAACCATAGAAATAAAGCTTTTTTAAAATAAATTTTTTTGATATTTTTGTGCATATTTTCG
Organism: Sweltsa coloradensis; assembly: GCA_024449915.1. Lineage (NCBI taxonomy): Eukaryota > Metazoa > Arthropoda > Insecta > Plecoptera > Chloroperlidae > Sweltsa > Sweltsa coloradensis. Next base: position 11,050 of record JAMZAV010009494.1, on the reverse strand, counting down.
TGCCATTTGGCCATTCTACAACTGGTGGGGGTATACAACGTTCAATTTACATGGACTTAAGGTTATGGTGATGTTTACCTTTTAAAAAAAAAGTTTAAATGTTACCAAAACTTTTAGAAATAAAGCTTTTAATATAATTTTTTTCAGTAATAATATACCAAATTGAAGGGAAAAAGAAACTTGACAAAAATCGCTACAATGCTAGGCAGCAAAAAAAAAGAACTTCAAAAATAAAATTCCCAGCAAACTAAAATTTTAAAAAAAAAACTCATCCATCAAACCCGGGGGGACTTTAGCGTTTTCCTATTATTGTTTGCCACTAGATTGCACTAAAAGCGAGAAATTGTATTGGCCACTTAGATGGCACTTGAAAGCTTAGTATTGAGGGCCACTATTTTTAACTAAAAAGCTTATATTGTTTGGCCACTAGTGGAAAAAGAAAGCTAGGTTATTTGACCTTAATCCTATTCACCCATTTGGGTTTTTCCTGACCAAACATCGTAGCAGCCGTGTGGACCCTGCCCAAAAAATGAGTGGGAAGTTAATCCCGTTTCGTTATTTTTTTGTAACCACTTATATGTCTTGATGCAAATGAAAAAGGGATTAAATAGAAATGTGTCCTGGCGTCGGGTTTCATACACACTTGGGTGTCAACTCTAAACCATTCCTTGTGTAAAGACAGCGGAAATGTTAAATTTTTAAATTCAAAAACGTGTTACACCCCCCTCACCCCATCTTCGCTGCTTTTTGTATTTCATTTAAAATAGGTAATTAAAAAAGGCCCTTAAAATCATGCTTCATTAATTCAAACAGTTTGTTTTACCTGTTCACGTGTATAAAAAACTGGGAAAAAAGTCATCGGGTCCCCGATAACGTTGATATTTGTCTGGGCTCGGGGGCCCCGACAGATGTAGCTCAAGAGTAAAGCGTGAGACTCTAAATCTATTTGATAATTAATTCTGTCTTAATTATCAATAATCAACCATGATGCGTCATGAACGGCGCGGGCTTTGTAGTGGTGCGATATTTGGGCGGATCCCAAATCGAATTTGTTGAAGGCGATTTTAAACCAAAGGGGGCTTTGGGGGTGCTTGTTTACAGTCAATGAAAGGGTAGAATCGTCTATGTGTCCATCTTCTCGGTTTATCTAACAGAAATGTGATGAGAATTAAGTTTCAATCGTAGTTTCAAAAATAATTTAAAAAACCATATTATGCCATTAAAATTTAAACCCCACCTATTCTAATATTGTTAAGTAAACCCCAAATCCAAGGGGTTTTTTAAAGCTTCTAGACTGATAGTCACCGGAAACTATTGTTAAGTTTAAAGCAGGGATAAATTTTTTCAGTCCATTTTTGTGTATTTTTTTGCAACTTTCTGAAGTTCGCTAAAACCCAAAGTTGACTCCAATTATTATTCCCTCACTCGCCGAATAAGGGGGGGGGGGGGGGGGGGGGGGGGGGGGGGGGTGACGTTTTAAAATTACGGTTGATCTCTCGAAAAGTTTCAGTGCTTTTTATCTCCGCGAGTAGGGCTTGGAATGGGGAAAAAACAACTTTTAAATATAATATTATCACCTTTAAAACAATACCTCTAAAATGTTGGTTAACGTACGATTAAGAGTCAAATCACCTTAGTTCAATCTTTTTAGGTTTTTGGGGAGTCCGGGGTTTAAATTATTTTTCCTATTTCCGGTCGTTTTTCACTGGATGGAAGTTACGGGCTACAAAAATTCTTTTTTTTAAAAAATTTAATTTAAATTTTTTTCCTTTTTTTTTGTATTTTTTAAATTTAAAATTGCGGTTCAAACATATGTTTGCTTTCGTGTACTTAAATCGGCATTTGGGGTTCGGATGCGTTGCGTATTAACAGTTTTAGGCCTATGCAAACAATATAGACAGCCTCAGTCGTGATTGACGTCTTACTAGTAATATGACTTCTCCTCTACATTATTATTTTAGTATTGCTTTGACGTATGCTGACATTTTAGTTAAAAAACGAAGGTAAAAATAGGAGCTTTCCTAGGCTTATGTACATGAAAGGCAAAGTCATTATGATATATATATTTTTTTAATCCAACCGATGATGAAAATAACTTGAAATAATGTTGAACTAAGTCGGCCAAGTCACCATGTGACCACCTGTACGTGCCTGAAGCGGCAAACTTTCCAAGCGTTCTACTGTAACAGAACCTTGATATTTGTTAGCTTACGGCTGCTCTTCCTAAATATTATGTTATTGCAGTGAAAGGTAATAATTAGGTACGTAACTGTCGTAGTTCAAATATCGTTCTAATTTCCCATGTGTTCAAATCCTTTTAGTCGCATGGTTGGAGGTGCCGGGTTAATATCAATCTACATTGTCCTTCTAGATGGTGAATCAGCTGGTGTTATCACTGCAATACTCGAGTGTGACTTATTTGTTGAACGTTAAGTAGTGTTTTTGAACCTTACCAAAATGTATTTTTATTTTGTTCCGATATTTATAAGTAACCTTAAATTTTCTACACGCGTACAAAATGCATAATTCCCCTTGATATTCTGTTAATTGTTTTTTAAATAAATAATTGGTGGCCTTCACTCCTGTTTTTCTATTGCGTATAGTTAAACCGCGTTTAGATGAAACTCTTCACACTCAATAGCACTATTTTCTGTTAATTGTGTTATTTTATATTCTAATGTGGAATTGGATGTAGACTCATGTGTTTCATCTTACGATAGTAAAAGATACCTGATACATTTTTTCAGAGACATTGAACTAAATGGCAATAAGTGCTTCATTTTAGATTTATTTTATATTGTTCCGTACGTTTAATTTATATGTGTTTAGCAATTTTCTATGGAGTTTTGCATCTTAATTTTCTACAATTTTAAAAATATGCTTTTATTGCTATAGCGTTTCAGACCAACTGTGTGGGCTATCCTCAGAAAACAAGAAACTAAATCTAAAAAAATTTACAAAAGTATAAGCCAAGCTAGATATAAAAACAAAGTATCAACAAAACAAACAGTTCCCATGAACAGGCCCCCGCCTGCGCCCGGGGTAGAAGTGGCCCATAGCATGGCTCTGCTAATCGTAAGTCCACCTCGCAAACGTCAGCAAGAGCGGAGTATATTACTCCACGAAACTAGAGGCGAGCTCTGGAAATCGTCGTCGGGGACCTTGTCCCCTTCCCTTGACGACCACTCGACGACGATGACAATTGACACAACGAACGATGACGATGACAAACACGATGACGACCGCGACGTGAGAACACACCTTTCCTCCCCTTACCCGTGGCTGGTTCTGACCAGTATGGGCCCCTCCTCCCCATATCCCCAAGACTAGTGGTGCATTATGACCTAACGGTTGACGCGTCCCAATAAACAAAAACCACGAACCTTCTATAAAATTAAGAGGTCATCTCATCCACCAAGTCACATTTGAGAATTTCTGGTACGTATAAGATCATTCCGTCGAACTCCACTTTCTTGAGGCTGATCCAGTTCCGGGTCAGGGAGGACGATAGCCTGTATTCGAAACCGGGAGAAAGATTCGGGGATAAGGCATTTATTTGCGATAGGGCCCCAGCGTTACAGTTGTCTTTAATTTTTTTTAATATAGGGTCCCGGCACGACCCGCTCAGTTTAAAACCCAACTAAACATTAAAATTTTTTTGGGTTTTTTAGCTTTTTCCATTGACTCTCTAACCAATCTTGGTTTTAAAGGGCGAGGCTTTTTTCTATTTTTTGAGGCAATAAAAAAGATTTCATGCTTTGGTTTAATTTAGCTTTTTAAAATCTTTTTTTTTAAAACCACCGACGGTTCTTCTCGGGGCATGCCACAAGGGCCCTTTTAGGGTTTTTTAAAAAATCTTTTCCAGTTCTCACTGCCCCTTGCATGTTTTGGTTTGGGTAAAAACCCAAACCCCACATTTGGGCAAGGAATTTGGGGTAAACACCCCCCTTCTCTTGCAGGGGAAATTAAAATCCTTGACTGGCTTCAATCAAAATGGGCAAACCTTTTTCCACAAAGTAAAAACAGTTCACAAATATTATTTTTTTAGTATTATCATAGATTCACAATTGGTCCATAATATCTAAAATTTTTTTTGCTTGATTTTCAGATTTTTGGGGTGGGGGTCCCGGGGTTTAAAAGTAACGTTCCGTTTCGCGCCCGCTTTTTATTACCACTTTTTTATATTTTCTGATTTTCCATACGAGGGGGGGGTTTTAAAACCCCCTTCCCAGGCATAACTGGGGTCATAAGGTGAGGAGAATTAAAGAGCCCTTCATTAATTATTTTGTTTTGCAGCTGCTTTTTTCATTTTAAAGTTCTCATTTTCATCCTTTTTTAAAAAATTTTTTTAAAATTTTTTTTTTTTTAAAGGAACCTTCCCCCCCTTTTTTTTTTTAAAGGAAAAAAGGGAAAAAAAAAAAAAAAAAAAAAAAAATTAAATTTAAATTTAAAAATTTTTTTGGGGGGTTTTAAAAAACCCAAAAAATTTTTTTTTTTTTTTTTAAAATTTTTTTTTTTTTAAGGGTTTTTATTTTTTTTGAAATTTAAAAAAAAAAAAATTTTTTAAAACCAAAACCCCAAAAAACCCCCCCTTTTTTTTTAAAAAAAAAAAAAAAATTTTCAAAATTTTTTAAGTTTTAAATTTTTTGGTTTTTGGGGGTTTTTTGGGGAAAGGGAAGAAAAGAAAAAAAGGGGGGGAAAAAAAAAAAAAAAAAAAAAAATTTTTAAAAAAAAGGAAAAAAAAAAAAAAAAAAAAAAAGAAAAAAAAAAAAAAAAAAAAAATTAAAAAAAAAAAAAAAAAAAATAAAAAAAATTAAAACCCCTTTTTTTAAAAAAACCCCCAAAAACAATTTTCCTTTTTAAAAAAACCCAAAAAACTTTAAAGGGGGTTTTTTTTTTTTTAAAAAAATTTTTTTCCCAAAAAAAAAAATTTTAATTAATTAAATTTTAAACAAAAAAAAAATTTTAAAAATTTTTTTAAAAGGGGCCCCTTTTTTTGGGGAAAAAATTCCCCCCAAAAAAAAAAAAAAACTAAAAAAATTTTTTCCCCCCCCCCCCAAAAAAAAAAAAAAAAAAAATTTTTTTTAAAAAAAAAAAAAAATTTTTTTAACCCCAAAAAAAAATTAAAAAACGATTTTTTTTTTCAAATTTTTTTTTTTTTTTCAAAAATTTTTTTTTTGGGGGCCCCCAAAAAAAAAAAAAAACCCCCTTTTTTAAAAAAAAAAGGGGGGAAATTTTTTTTTTTTTTAAAAAAAAAAATTTTTTTAAAAAAAAAAGGGTTTTTAAAAACCTTTAAATTTTTTAATTTTTTTTTTTTTAAAAAAAATTTTTTTTTTTCCCCAAAAAAAACCCCCCCAAAATTTTTTTTTTTTAAAAAAAAAATTAAACCTTTTTAAAAAATTTTTTTAAAAAATTTTCCCCCCCCAAAAAAAATTTTTAAAAAAATCCAAAAACCCACCCTTTCCCCCTTTTTTTTTAAAAATTTTTTTTTAAAGTGTTGTTGAAGAAATCCCCGACAACGACTGCAGAAACCGCTTCTTTTTTCGAGGAGTAGCCACTTATACTTTACATAAACATTTAAGTTATTAACCAAACCAATGGTTAAAACTGTTACTTCTGATTTCTATTGTAATTGTATCTAGATTTCCTCTTCATCTTGCGCACTATATATCTTTCATCCGAGTCATCTCTAAAATAATTTACAACTAAAGCCATTAATAATAATTCCACACATATAATACTTCATTGTAGTCTGTAGTGAAATGAAATCCACACGATCATCTTATTCACTTTAATATAATATATTGACATATAATAAGCTTTAAGAAGGAAATCTTGTTTTTCGCATGAAAGTTATGGAATTTTCAGCACCGAAAATAAAATAAACATAATTTAATTCACTCAACTTGCCATCAATTGAAATTGAAAATCAACTCATGTGTTACCATTGGATGCAATTTACTTTTCCGAGTTGGGTTATATAAATCTCAAAATAGATTACTCTAAAAGCCATTGAACTGAGTTACGCTTTTCTGTGACCGTCACAAAACTTCCGTTCACTTCTACGGCGAAATAAAATATGGCCACTTATTGTTGATGTTGAGAGTAAACAGAAAAGTTGTAGGGTCGGTAACCTCCGTTAGACTTCGGCTCACTTCGTCATCGCAGCCATTAAGGAATCCACTGAGAATCAGCTCTGTAACTGAGTTGGGAGTCTAAATATACATTTATTTAATTATTTACCGTCTCTCTCTACAGTGAACTATAATGAAGCATTGCGCTAATACCTTATTCCGTTCGCATGGAAGAATAACGAGAGTCCATTTGAAGATAAGGTACCGGCGTCTGTGTTTTGTGCAGTGACAGCATTTATTTCGTGTATAGTAATTTTTTGTGTGAATTTGAACCTTGACGTTGTTTAAATAATTAATTACTGTTATAACTATATAATTCTACGAACAAAGTACAATTTAAACACAATTACAAGAATCAACCTGAATGGTATACGTATTGTCAAATACATATACAGATACTTTGTTTAAAAACAATAGTGTGTGGCTTGTTGGTCTTGTGGCTATAGACTCTTCTTCCAATGCGTCAGGAGTAGGCCTACCCTGGACCTTCTTTTTTTAACTTCTAAAACGGACTTAGGTGTAGGTCCATCAGTATCTGACTTAGGTATGTGAAACAGTGACTTTGGAGCCGTCCTAGCAACGAGGCACCTAATAAATTCTAGGGTTGTTCCTAATTAACCTTTGGTGATGCTGGCGCTGTCCGCGGGTGGAATCGTGTCCAGCTGGATTGATCGGTGTTTCCTACTTAAATATGGCGGTCTCTAGTTGGTCATTGTACGCTCGTCGATTGTCCGGTACTATATTTGTATAATGTTTAATTTTCCTCACTAAAAATGTGTTATGTGACTGAATGGGTAGACTTTTATAAATACGATTTTATTTATATTATTTATATTTAAGAAACATATTAAATACAATGATAAAACACCCTTACTTTCAAATGTATAACCGAAAGAGCTTTCGTGCCCAAATAAAAAAGCTTCTTTTTTTAAATAACGTTTCATCTTCTGTTTTGTTTATATAATAATGCTATATGCATGCATATATTTTGATAAAATATGTATTCGCATATTTCCGTCGCGCGAGTTACGTCTTAGATAAAAGGAGAGAGTTTAAAGTACTTTGTTCTCCGGAACGGAAGAGAATAACGACACTCGATTCCCGACCGTCAAAAAGACCTTTTGTTTATTTCCATGTATCAAAGAGTTTCATTTCTAGCCAGTCGTGTTGCGGGGGGCACAGTGTTGTGTGTGCGTGAGGCTCAACTCTCTTCAAGCCTGAAAGTTTCCAGGAAATCGGTTTACCGAGACCCGATATCAATCCGAGGGAGACAAGTGCTGTATTTGACGCAAGCAGACAAGAGGTTGGATGGAAAGGAGCCTATACAAAGCTCCTGGCGTATAAAGAGATAAGCTGCTAGGTTCAAGTACCTCCACTAAGCAAAACAACAGTCACTACGATCACCACAAAGCTCTGAAACGGTTTAGTAAAAATGGTTCGACTTGAAACGTATGTTGATATACCTGTCAGTTTTACCAAAAACACTTTAGTTCCAACACACTTTGGAAAGTGATTTGGATCACTCGAATCGGTTGATATACATGTCAACCCGTTTCAAGGGAAATGACAACGCGAAATATCAATCTCAGAATTCAAATACTGAATTTAATTCTTCTTCCGATCTGACTTCCGAAGTTAAAAACATACCCCTACACCATTGTCTCGGTCCTCTGTTGTTTCTTTTATACATAACGACATGCCCCAGTCTTTCGATCTTAGGTTACTGACTCAGTCCGTTGATGATTCCAATCATCTATTAAAAACGCCGTCACATTCGTCATCAGTGATAACTCAACAATCAAACAAACAGACAAGTAGCCAAAATCTCAACATTTTATGATCAAAATCTTTTAAATATTCAACAGCGGAAAATAGTAGGGGGGCAACAGGTATCTCGTGCATCTTTCGTGGAAGAGTTTTGCGGTAAGTTGTATTCTATTAGGTAGTAGGATACAAGTTTTTTGCACTTTCCTTGCAGGCCATCCTATGCTGCAGAGAGCGTCGGGGGCGTCGCGACGCCCTTACACGTTTTTTAAGAGGGATGATTTTTTATCTCGTGTGCCTTTTGTGATAGTGTGTTGCGGTAAACTATATTTTATTAAGTAAGAGCATACAAATGTTTTGCACCTATTTTGCAGGTCCTGGTATGCTTGAAAGGGCGTCGGGAGCGTCGCGACGCCCTAAACCGCTTTTTTAAGAGAAATTATTTTTTATCTCATGTGCCTTTCGTGATAGAGTATTGCGGTAAACTGTATTCTATTAAGTAATGACATACAAGGTATTTTCACCAACCTTGCAGGTCCTGGCACGCTTCAGAGGGCGTCGGGGGCGTCGCAACGCCATAAAACGGTTTTCTTAAAAGAGGGATGAATTTTTATCTCGTGTACCTTTCGTGCTAGAGTATTGCGGTGAATTGTATTCTATTAAGAAATAGCATACAAGTTTTTAGCACCTACCTTGCAGGTCTTGGCACGCTACAGAGGGCGTCGGGGGCGTCACGACACCCTATAACGCTTTTTTAAAGAGGGATTATTTTTTATCGCATGTGTTTTTTGTGATACAGTATTGCGGTGAATTGTATTCTTTTAAGTAATAGCATACAAGTTTTAAGAACCTACCTTGCAGGTCCTGGTAGGCTTCAGAGGGCGTTGGGGCGTCGCGACGCCCTTTAACGTTGATAAAGATGCTTGATTTTTTATCACGTGTGCCTTTCGTGATAGAGTATTGTGGTAAACTGTATTCAATTAAGTAATATCATTCAAGTTTTTTGCACCTACCTTGCAGGTCCTGGTACGATTCAGAGGGCGTCGGGGGCGTCGCGACGACCTATAACGTTTTTAGGGTGATGTTTTTTTATCTCGTGTACCTTTCGAGATAGAGTTTTGCGGTAAACTATATTCTATTAAATAATAGCAATCAAGTTTTTTGAACCTACTTTGCAGGTCCTGGTACGCTTCAGAGGGCGTTGGGGGCGTCGCGACGCCCGAAAACGTTATTTATGAGGGATGATTCTTTATCTCGTGTCCCTTTCGTGATAGAGTATTGCGGTAAACTGTATTATATTAAGTAATATCATACAAGTTTTTTGCACCTACCTTGCAGGTCCTGGTAGGCTTCAGAGGGCGTCGGGGGCGTCGCGACGCCATTTAACGATGATAAAGATGCTTGATTTTTTATTACGCGTACCTTTCGTGATAGAGTATTGCGGTAAACTGTATTCTATTAAGTAAAAGCATACGAGACAGTTTACCGCAATACTCTATCACGAAAGGAACACGAGATAAAAAATTATCTCTCTTTAAAAAAAACAGTTATAGGTCGTCGCGACGCCCCCGACGCCCTCTGAAGCCTACCAGACCTGCAAGGTAGGTTCATAAGACTTGAATGGTAATACTTAATTGAATACAGTTTACCGCAATACTCTATCACGAAAGGGACACGAGATAAAGAATCATCCCTCATAAATAACGTTTTCGGGCGTCGCGACGCCCCCGACGCCCTCTGAAGCGTACCAGGATCTGCAAAGTAGGTTCAAAAAACTTGATTGCTATTATTTAATAGAATATAGTTCACCGCAAAACTCTATCTCGAAAGGTACACGAGATAAAAAACATCACCCTAAAAAACGTTATAGGTCGTCGCGACGCCCCCGACGCCCTCTGAATCGTACCAGGACCTGCAAGGTAGGTGCAAAAAACTTGAATGATATTACTTAATTGAATACAGTTTACCACAATACTCTATCACGAAAGGCACACGTGATAAAAAATCAAGCATCTTTATCAACGTTAAAGGGCGTCGCGACGCCTCCGACGCCTTCTGAAGCGTACCACGACATGCAAAGTAGGTGCAAAAAACTTGTATGCTATTACTTAATAGAATACAGTTCATCGCAATACTTTATCACAAAAAAACACATGCGATAAAAAATAATCCCTCTTTAAAAAAGCGTTATAGGGCGTCGTGATGCCCCCGACGCCCTCTGTAGCGTGCCAAGACCTGTAAGGTAGGTGCTAAAAACTTGTATGCTATTTCTTAATAGAATACAATTCACCGCAATACTCTAGCACGAAAGGTCCACGAGATAAAAATTATCCCTCTTTAAGAAAACCGTTTTATGGCGTTGCGACGCCCCTGCCGCCCTCTGAAGCGTGCCAGGACCTGCAAGGTTGGTGAAAATACTTGTATGTCATTACTTAATAGAATACAGTTTACCGCAATACTCTATCACGAAAGGCACATGAGATAAAAAATAATTTCTCTTAAAAAAGCGGTTTAGGGCGTCGCGACGCTCCCGACGCCCTTTCAAGCATACCAGGACCTGCAAAATAGGTGCAAAAAATTTGTATGCTCTTACTTAATAAAATATAGTTTACCGCAACACTCTATCACAAAAGGCACACGAGATAAAAAATCATCCCTCTTAAAAAACGTGTAAGGGCGTCGCGACGCCCCCGACGCTCTCTGCAGCATAGGATGGCCTGCAAGGAAAGTGCAAAAAACTTGTATCCTACTACCTAATAGAATACAACTTACCGCAAAACTCTTCCACGAAAGATGCACGGGAAATAAAATCATACCTCTTGCTCCTCTACTAAAACTGAATCTTTTCAATTCCCTCCTCTAGTCCACTCATTCGTCATGTTATGTAGAATTTTTAGGATTAATAAAGACCGAATCTCTAGACAGGAGTATCCATATCGATAAGGTTTGTGGAAAATAAGAAATGGTTGTTAACTTTTATACGTAGAATGAAACCAACCATAAGCCCACAAACTCTACGTTTAATTTATTTTGCTCTCATCCAGTCACACATCTAATATGCATTGATTTTTGGAATGCATCACCCCTGCCAGTAGAGACCGTTCCAGCAAGGGTGCTACTGTGGCGAACAAGCATAAGCGGAGGAGCGCTAT
>JAMZAV010009493.1:0-25963 GCA_024449915.1 Sweltsa coloradensis | reverse complement strand
GGGGATGTTTGGAGATGAAGGTAAGACTATAGTAATATGTAAGCAGGAAACCGCTGACATAAACTGAATCACTTACCGACTGTGCTGCACTGGACGGGCGAAGTGTCAGGGCAGCGAGAGTGGGAGACCACTCAGCTGGACGTGCGACCGTGGAAGGCGTCGGCGTCGAGGGCGTACAATGATGTTGCAGTACCGGTAGTTTTTGGATGAGCGAAGCGAAGATTCCATTCTACAACACTGGAGAAAAAAATCCGGAATGTTTTTTTTTGTATTTTTGTTTGTTTGTTAACACGATTCCGACTAAACCAATACTCCAATAGCAATAAAATTTTCTGGAGGCCTTCGAAATCTTTAAACTTAGAACTGCCACTTTTTTGAGCACAATCAAAAAATTATTTCTCATGAAAATCGCAATTTTACGATTTTTTTCGATTTTTAAAACTTTCTTCGACTTATAACACCTTTATGCTTTAATCGGATGTGATGAAATTTTCATAGAACCTAAATTTTATAAATTTATATATTCTTGTGAAATTTGAGCGAAATCGAGAATTATTTCTCATAAAAATCGCAATTTTAGGATTTTTTTTCGATTTTTAAAACATTTCATCGACTTAACACCTACATGCTTTATCCGATTGTAATGATTTTTTTACGGAACCCTTATGTTGTAAATTTATATATTGGCATGAAATTTGAGCGTAATCGAAAAAAAAATCTTATTAAAATCGTAATTTTACTCTTTTTTTGGGTTTAAAAAAATTACGTTCATCCAACAACGCGCCTTTAAAGCGTTTGCGTAGCTTATTAAGCGAGCGAAGCGAGCGTTTCCATTTGACTTTCCCGGAAAACATAGTCACTGTTTTTTTGTTTTTTTTTGGTATATGTCTCGCCATAACCTTTGAACGGGGGTTCGGGATCGAGTTGTAATTTGGACCGTCCGCCAGCTTCGGTTTGGATTGAATTAAATTAGTTTTTGTGGCAAAATCGTTCAAAAAGTTACAAAGTTACATTAAAATTGAACGATTTTTTTCAAACTAAACGGCGACAAAATCTGAGGTGGCCAAATCATTTAGAATGTCCGTCCGGTCACGAATATGTTAATTTTATTTTGATCCGATAAGTAGTGAAGATGGAAATTACATTTTAACAAAAGTAACGTTACCATGGCAACGAAAAGTCGCACGAGGTTCTGGCCACTATGCACTGCCACCTAGAAGTTTTTAAAATACTATTGAGGAAGCAGTGTATTATTTGTTACCAAAGAGTTAAAATAGTTTCCCACGGAAATGATGTCAAGGTCTTCTAGATGGCGGTGGATTTTATCCACAAAGTAAAGGTTTACCCACGGGTTTACCCAAATACCTTGGCAATAATAAATAATATTGGAAACCTATCCCCGTGGACAGCGAACGTCGCAAATTTTAAAATTTAAAAAAAATATGCAATGCGTGTGTGCTGCCGCGTCCGTGCTCTCGTGCTCTCCGGCGGAATTAAGTGCGGGGCGGCGAGGTTATATCAATTCTTCTGGAGAAGGTGCGGGGCGGCGAGGTCGTATTGTGAAACTGTGTTGCATGGGGCAGTACCCACTTGACTAACATAAGTTTGGTCCCTAGCAAATCTAGTCTGGCTTTTGTTATTCGCCGTGCGTCAGTGATAGTTTCGTGAACGGTCTGTGGTGGAATTAAGGGTGTGTTGTTTGTAGTTGTCTTGTTGGAGCTTTATTCCTAATCATGTCACTCTTAACTATGCTAAGGATCGGTTTCCACGTACAGTTGCTAGCCTTTGGCTATCATCCCTCTTGTTAATACACATGTCCTCTTTCTCAATTTCTATAGCCTCTTTTATTATGCGAGGAAACAAATGAGGGACTGATGCTGCAATTATGGTATTCTCAAATCGAATTCATGGTTTTCCCTGATGGTATGTTGGGCAATCGTAGATCTAGGGTCACTGTTTGTGTTCCCGCCCGCGGTGGGACACATTTCTGCCTGTTTGTTCATCACATACACCTTCGTACGACCCACAGGGAATTTTGTACACTCCTCGGCCCTCCAAGGGGATGGTGTCTTTAGTTGACCCTAAAAAAGCACTTATTTTCTTGTGTGGTCTGTAGATTGACTTCACTTCATGTTTGCCGAGAATTTTACCGATTCTGTCTGTTGTACCCTTCACATAAGGTAAATACGCTATTGACCGAGGTTAAGCCTGTTCTTCCGTTCTTCCGTTCTTCCTGGCAGAAGTGCAAAGTGCACGATTATCACAGGGTCTGAGAAACTATTGAGACGGAGTGCGTGGGTAAGTTTGCTGAGCTCTTCTTGAAGATGTTCATCGTCGGCAAGTCTATGTGAGCGAGTAGCTATAATGTAAGAGGTACAGATCTAATTCTCCCAGATCTCCCACCACCACCCGGCACAAATTAACCCGGCAAACAGGGAAGCGCCTCGGCTCGGGCCCCTAATTTATGTTTGGTCAAAACCTCCGTGTGTAATCTTTGGCTAAGCTTACCACAGTAAATAACATCAAAATTAAATGCTTTAGTTACATTTTATGCCACCAACATAAAATAAAGGCCCTACACAATTCGATCTGAGTTGAACCCAGTTATAAGTCCGGCAATTCGCTAAACACATTGACATTTCGAATGGGCCTACTCGACGTCTATGTTATAAAGGCACCTGGCCGAAAGGCAGAATATCTGGATTTTATTTCATTCAACAAGGTGTGTACAGTTTAACATGTTCGATCTTTCTTTAAAATGCACACACGTTGCACTAATCTGTATGAAAGTACATTATACATTAGCATTATTATTAGCACATCTTGATAATTTCAGTTCCGGTAATATTTGTAATAAACAAGGCTACAAGGGTAGCAACTATTATATAGAAAGTAGAAACTTCAACTGGTGGTAGGGGCCCCAAAACATGGTTCTGCCTCGGGCCCCCAAATATGTAGAGACAGCCCTGCTTCTAAACTTCTAGGTTAAATTTGAAATGTTTATTTATTCTAAAAAATCATTTTCGTGATTCATTTATTTCGCAGTATTATAATAAGTATAAGAAGTGCTATATGAGAACCATTAGACATGCTAAAAAGTTACATATATGTGATGAAATAAGAAAAAGTGATAATAAATTCCAAAACCATTTGGGGCATAGTAAATAAAAAAATAAATAAAACACAACCCATTAAAAATAATATATCAATTAAATCTCCAGAAGGGCGCATTGGAGATGATCAACAAATAATTGCTAACGATTTCAACTTATACTTTACTGAAATTGCTTCTAATTTGAATAAGAATATTAAAAGTGACGAGACCGTAGTTATGGAATTTTTAAGTTAACCACTCAGTTATATCGTTAATGAATGTTTGTTCACAAGGTGTATTCCCGGACAAACTAAAAATAGCAAAAGTCATTCCCACTTTTAAGAAGGGGGATAGAAAGGCATTGGATAACTATCGTCCAATATCTATTTTACCAGCTTTCTCAAAAATCCTTGAAAGAGTTATGTATTGTAATATGTACTCGTACCTAGATAAGTACAACAATATCTGATCACCAAAATGGTTTTCGTAAAAATCGTTCCACGAAACACAGCTTAAATAACTTTCTTCAAATAATTACTGAAGCATTTGAACAAAAACTTAATCGACTAGGAGTATTTTGTGATATCTCTAAAACTTTTGACTGTGTAGACCACACAATTTTGTTGAATAAATTGGAATATTATGGATTCCGTGGTACAGCATTTAAACTAAAAGAATCATACTTTAATAACCGCTTTCAAATCACCGAAACTACCAGCAGTGTTGGAATAAACTAGGAAAAACGCTTAAATCCCGCCGCGTTGTTGGATGAGCGTAATTGGTGCATTGAGCTGCCATGTGTTATGCGGATTTTCAGTTGTTCTGTGAAAAAATCATTACTTAGTTGAAGATTTTTTAAAATTATATTAAATTAAATAAAAAATTAACTTAAATTTTAAATTTTTTTAATTAATCGTAATTTTAAAAAGGAAAATGTCGTAATTTTGAAATTTTCATGAGAAATAGTTATTCGATTGCGCACAAATTTTACACGAATGTATATATTCATAAAATTAAGGTTTTGTGAAAAAATCATTCCAATAGGATAAAGCATGTAGGTGTTATAAGTCAAAGAATTATTTTAAAAAAGAAAAAAAAGGTAAAATTTCGATTTTCATAAGAAATAGTTTTTCGATTGCGCTCAAATTTTACACGAATACCTAGATTCATAAAATTAAGGTTATGTGAAAAATCATTAAAATCGGATAAAGCATGTAGGTGTTATAAGCTGAAGAATTTTTTTAAAATTCGAAAAAAAATCGTAATCGATCGTCGTCGCAATTCTAATGAGAAATAATTTTCCGATTGCGCTCAAAAACGTGGCAGTTCTAAGTTCAGAGATTTCGAAGGCCTCCATAAAATTTCATTGTAATTGGAGTATCGGTTTAGCCGGAATCGTGTTAACAAACACACAAAAATACATACAGAAAAAAAAAGAAAAAAAGATAAACATTCCGGATTTTTTTCTCCAGTGTAGTGAAATGAAATCTTCGCTTCGCTCGCTACGCTATCCAAATTAACGAGTATATTTTTATAACCCTAGCAGAATTGTATGTGGAGTGCCTCAAGGATCCATTCTTGGCCCTCTATTCTTTATTATTTATACCAACGATTTTTCTTTTGTCATTGATGATTCGGAGCTATTTGCTGATGACGGCAGCTTGCTTGTTAAAGGCTCATCAAACAGTGTACTTAAAACTAATGCAGAAAATAAAATAGCAAAGGCAAGTGATTGGTATCAACACAATAAATTGGTATTTAATTCTAATAAAACCAACTTTATTCAGTTTCATTCGTCTCAAAAACGAAATCATTTAGATAAATTAAATAATAAAACTAATGTAGTGGATGGCTTATTATTTTGCCTGTATCTCACATAAAGTCTCTAGGCATAGTTCTAGGTGAAAATCTTGGTTGGTCACAACATTGTTTGGAATTATGTAGTAAACTCAGTTCAGCTTGCTTCGCAATAAGATCCGTAAAGGAAATAGCAGGTTTAAATGTTGCTAAGTTAGTTTATCAGTCCAACTTTGAATCCCACATATGTTATGGCATTGAATTTTGGGGTCAGTCAGTAAATGTAATAACGTTATTTAAACTGCAGAAAAGGGCAATGAGAAACATGTGCGGCCTTAAGTCATCTAGTTACATGAAGGCACACTGCAAGCAGCTGTTCATTAAACATAAAATATAAACTCTTTATTCCCTATATATTTTGGAGGCAACCTCTCTTGTAAAAAGTCTTGAACATTCAAATAAACCTGTCTTAAACCATGATGTACACCATCATAAAACTCGTCGAAATGGTGACATTCATTGTACCCAATATAGAACGAAGCTGACACAAAACAATTCTATGTACATTAATTATAAATATTTAATAAATTGCCGAAACAGATAACCAATACTAAGAACTTAATCACATTTCGATATAAACTAACAAAATTATTAACTAACAAAGCTTATTACTCCATGGAGGAGTTTTTTCAAGACCAGGATTTTAAATGAATGAAAAAGTGGGTGGTTAGGGGCCTGTACCCAGTCTTGACTTTCAAAACTTCATGTTCAATTTTAAGGTTGCACAGGAGTAGCTATAATATCGGTGCGATGCAGTGTCCCAGCATTTCAGTTAGAACTCGGCCCACAACTGTCATAACGACATAATTTTTTTTTTACTTTATTCACGATAAAATTTACCAGGACTTATGTTTTGTCGATTTTCGAAATTGTATATAATATGGTCTTATAAAAATTGAGAACTTGTTCAAAATTTTGAAAATTTACCTTCACTTTAGAGCTTTATAAAAAAATTACAAAAAAATTTATGGAAAAAGTACAAAACATAAGTTCTAATTTCAACATTTATCTTCAAAATAAAAAAAAATTATCAAAATCGTATGGGTAGTAACCGCTAAACTACTGAAATTCGAATGCATGTTTTGTAGCTATTTTAGGCCTTTTTAGCCCCAGCAAGTGGCGCACTCTCGCGATACGACCTTTTGAGTGACAGAATGGTTATTTATGTTCGAAATAACAATTTCATTGGCCACAGAGTAAAACTGTTCAGCTAATGCTGAACACCACTCAATGCATAATACATGTTTTACTGTTTTGCTATGAACACGGCAACAGTTATACATTGTGTTCTTTGTGTAAGCTGTTATGCTTGAATCAACCATATTATTTTTCACGCTGAGCCAATAAGAAACGTACACAGCATAATCATAATCGTGCATACGATATAACTTCGAAGGAAAATGCTAAATTATAGTATGATCTGCAACGGTCATATGTTCATATTTGGATCACGCTTCGCACATGATGTGAAAATAAATTTACATTACAGCATGTAACGGAACGCAATCTTTGTTAGCCTTGTATGATACGTGTCAAATTATAACAGTCAAAATTACTCGTTTATGAGTCGAACCCGGATCATTCGGTTCTATCCGCGCGTTTTCTTGTTGCACGAGCTGTAGTATCCACGTCACAAAGTACTCGGATTGAATTGCGCATGGCCATTTAAAAATGTAAAGTTAAATAGTGTTCCAGTTTGGAATCATTGTGTGTTTAATTTACACGACTGTCAATACGAGATATCATAATATTGTATTAAAATTGACTCCACTGGAATAGAACCCCGGCCGGTCTCACGCTGTCCGGGCGGTCGGGGCGGATGCTCTTACCAAATGAGCATTGGAGACGGCGTCATGAATTCGGTCTATTTGGTAGTTATATTTTATTATTGGCGTGTGATCAAATACAAATCGTGAACATTGTAGGCACTACACCCAAAAAATTCAGAACGTTAAAGGTCTATTCACGACAGAAAATTTAAATCCGATCATTGTACAAGCTGTATTCGCATGGTCATATCCTCTGTGCATACAAAAGATATTAATCTAGGTTTTGTTTGTGCCTTTTAAGAACGACGTGGATCGATGCAGATCTGATTTAAAGCACTTGTGATTCTAATAAACGCAATAAATTAGTACAACAGCTGCCCCTCCCCTCGCCAGCAGAAAGCATTTCTCTTGCAATAGTAAGATATTATTCTCAAGGCCATGCATCGTGTGTAAACTGGCTCCTGACAGCGTATGCGTGACAAGTTTAACTTTTTTTACGTGCCAATCACGCATCATTGTTATTTGTGAATATTGTCTATTGTGCCATGCAAGTACCTAACCAACATACAGATGACATAAATAGCGGATCGACGACACATTATGTAGATTTGCCACGTCATCGTCATTAGTAAATTTATCTAGATAACTTTGTCAGCTTCAAATGGTAATTTTGTCTTTCAAACTTGCTCTATCTTAGAAATTGTCTTTGCTTTTACATGTTTTTGATAATTATTATTTTGGGTGTTGAATGACCTGAGTTACCTGAAGACGGAAAAGGTTCATATAATTCCCGAAGCTAAGTTTTTAAACGGTTACTACGATGAAATCTTTTAACCATAAAACGAATCATTAGCGTGCAGTAAAGACCGTGGCCTAGTACAATGAAAATGTAAATAACGACCTGGAATTAACAGACAGACAATGTAAAAATTGGAAACAAATCGATTCTATATAACCTCCAAATACAAAAATTTGTAAAAACAAAACGGCAGCGAAGCTCTCCTTCAAAGTCTTCGGCTGTGAATGCTGTTAGATATAGAAGTTGTGCGAAGCATTTCATTCTTTCTCTCTAGTTTCCCATTGAAAAGAAGTCAGTCAGATCATTTCGCCTGTTAACAAACGCCAAGCCAACCATTTTCGTGGTAAAAAAGTAAAAATTTTAAACTCAGAATCATATAAAAAATTACTTGGCAATAATTGAATTTGGTTCATTACGAGAACTCTGGTCTTGAGCATGGGGTGGTCTGTTTTACATGGCCACACATTCATTTGTTTGAGTACCAAAATCATTTCTGGGAGAAAAATTGGTGGACTGTCAACACAAGATATCTTTATCTTACATATTATATTGTATTAAAATTGTCTCCACTGGGAAAAGAACCCCGGCCGGTCTCCCGCTGTCCGGGCGGTCGGGGCGGATGCTCTTACCAAATGAGCATTGGGACGGCGTCATGAATTCGATCTATTTGGTAGTTATATTTGATTATAATTGGCGTGTGATAGTTAAGTTTTCGATAAAATCAAATACAAATGGTGAACATTGTGGGCACTACACCCCAAAAAATCAGAACGTTAAAGGTCTACTCACGTGAGAAAATCTTCATCCGATCATTGTGCAAGCAGTATTCGCACAGGCATATCCTCTGTACATACACATGAAAGATATCAATCAAGGCTGTTGATTCTAATAAACGCAATAAATTAGTCCACAGCTGTCCCCTCCCCCCTCCAGCAGCAAGCATTGCTCTGGCAATAGTAAGATATTATTCTCACACACACAACACTCGCGGGTGATGTCTGGTCTTTGTCGGCGAAAGTGCATGAACAGCACATACTGGACGTAAGCGAGAAGACGCGTGACTCACACTCACTTGGTCATATAGGGTCCACCCACCCGCTATCTGTTACATTGGGTGTTTGTAAGTGTGAATCGTGAACGGAACGGTGCAAACAACGATGCATTTCAGAGTCTCAAAACTCAAAATAAACATAAGGAATCGTTCTCGATAAACTAAAAGAGAGCGGTGAGCATCCATCAACGCGAAACCGACAGTGTTGGCCGGTGTTGGCTCGAGCGCTAAGCGCTCGACTCTGATTCGGGAGGTCCCGGGTTCAAATCCCGTTGTGACCGGCAATCCTGACTGAAGGGTTATTCCGATGTTTTCCTCAGTCGTTAATGCGAATGCAAGGGATTGAGTCCTCTTAAATAGCCCTCGGACATCCCTTCACAATTGTCCTATCCGCAATATACCTATAGTTAACACACCGGTTAAATCTGATGTGTATACCCTACAGCGGGCATCCTACAAAAATGTATTTATTTATCCAATGCGAATATAGCTTATAGCGGCTATAGCCTATCACATTAAAACCAAATTAGTGGTTAAAAACACTGTTTTCAATTGTATTCATTACAAGTTTTTCTGTATTGGTTTCTAAAATACGTTATAGTATGAACTCGTTGGTCGTGTGGTTAGAGGCTCTGATCCTATATGCAGAAGGTCCAGGGTTCGATTTCCGCTGTAGGCAGATTTACTGATGTGGATTCGAGTCCATCAGTTCTTAGGAATGTGTAAACAGTGACTTTATAGCAACGAGGCACATAATAAATTATAAGGTTATTTCGAATTAGCCTTGTCGGTTCTGGCGCTCTGACTGTACTACAGTGTCACTGTACCCACATACCGCTTTCACTAGTTGTGCTGACCATTGATCTTTGAAGGATACAACAATGTTCGCTCCCCGAAAATAAGGGCTAGTTTGTACGGGAGGTCCTCGGGTTCTGATCCATCCCGTCACAACCGGCAATCTTGACTGAAGTTTTTTTCTTAGGTTTGTTTAGTCCAACAACAGTGTTATTGTTACGATTATAATTAGGACTATTATTCAAACCATGCACTGATTATTATTGTAGTATCGTATGCTAGCATATAATAATGCAGTGATAGCAATAATATAAAACTTGTGTCCTGACCGGGGATCTTACCCGGGTCTAGGTTATAGCATTGAGTGGTGTGTATCCTGTGACCAGATTGTTCTGGACTCGAACCCAAGTCGCGTCAAATTTTATTGACAATATTTTTTACGTTGATGGTCTAGCCTGTATTCAGAATAATAATAACATTATACTTATTTCAAATGTCGTGTAATGTTCTTTTGTTCTTTATTTGCAATCCCTTATTCCATAGAATAATGATCATTGCATAGAGACGAAAACTAAACATTTATTGAATTATCTTTTGGATTTCCTCACATTATGTGATGGTTCGTTACACTCGAGATAAAACATTAGTATGTAAATGTAAACACTTCTTTATACTTGATGGACGACACGTCATTTTAAACGCCAGCTCGTGAATGGGGTTTGATCTCAGTGCGACCTTGGGCAATGTGTGAGCGCATCTCGCGTCCTCTCAAACCTTTCTGCAGTACAAACAGATCCCACTGCCTCGCCGAAAAAATACGGCTCGCTATTGGAGGGACAAATTAAAAATATTTTGAGCGGAACTTCTGGGGCCCTCCCCCAACACGTCTCTCCCGCAATCCCCTCACCCATGTCCGTTTCATCTCCAAGATTATGCTTTACGCCTGTGACACCTTAAGTTTTAAATTTTGTTTTGTTTTCGTTTTCGTTTGTGTAGGTAGTATGTATTGTTTTGTTTATGCATGTGCATAACATTGTGTTGAATTTGTATGTATTATGTTGTTGTGCTATGTAAATTGTATTATTGTCATTTGTGTTCATCAGGCTACACAATCTTTTTGATTGTCTTTGTTATACTTACATGTATTACTGTGTCCTGAAAATAAATCTTGTAAATCTTGTAAATTTTATTGTACCCAAAAAAGTAACATATTTAATAAGGTCAGTGACTTCGAACGCTCACATAAAGATTCATTAAGATCGGAGAAGCCGTTTGCCTGGTCAAAGGTTAATTATCACGAAAATATCGTAATTTATTTTTTTTAAATCATAAAAGTTCGATGTTAATAAGAAATATTTGTTCGGTTGTACCCAAAATCACAACATATCCAAGTTTAGTGATTCCAAACGACCCCATAAAATTTGATTAAGATCAGAGAAGTCGTTTGCACGGTCAACACAAAATATCACGAAAATATAGTTCTAATAATAAAAAAAAACATTTCTTCGATTGAACCCAGAAACGTCACTGGTTTAAATTCAGAGATTTCCAAGGTCCCATCAAAATTTTATCAAGAACGCATAGCCGTTTTCTTGGTAGAGAGAGAATAAACAGAAAAAATACGAGCTACTGTTAATAGGATGAGCGAAGCGAAGACTTCAATTTCACTGACCCCTCAAAAATTTAGCTCCAATATTTGTTTGTTTGTTTGATTGATTTTTTTGTTTGTTTTGAATTTTTGTCTGTTTGTTCGCTCTCTACCGGGCAAACGGCATATACGATCTCGATGAAAGTTGGAGGGGACCTTCGAAATCTCTGAACTTAGACCTGCCACGTTTTTTGGTACAATCGAAGAAATATTTCCCACGAATACCGTACTTTTACGATTTTTTTGGATTTTTAGTACGATATTTTCGTGATATATGGGCCGATTCTGACCAAACGGGTGGGGCTCCAACGTTCATATTTTACATGGACATTAAGGCTATAGTTATGTATTGCCTTTTAAAAGAAAAGTTTAAAAATTCAGCCATAATCCATGGAATAAAGGTTTTAATATGAGTTTTTTGAGGTATATAATAACAATTAACAAGTAACAATAGAAACTAGACAACAATCACCTACAATGCGTTCAAAAAGCACTTGCAAAAGCAAAGAGATCCCACGTAAACTAAAACTTACAAAAAAGCTCATCCATCAACGCGAATAAAAAAAAGCATTCGCGAAGCTTCCTTGTTGGATTAGCGTAGCGAGCGTAGCGAGCGAAGCGAAGATTCCATTTCACTACACTGGAGAAAAAAATCCGGAATGTTTTTCTTTTTTTTCTGTTTGTTGAGCGAGCGTAGCGAGCGTCTCCACTTGACTCTTATGGCTCAATTGTCTGGGGTTTTTTTTTTGTTTGTTTGTTTGTTTTTTTTGTTATTGCTTCGATACAGGTCGCACCGTTTCTCTGATCGACCTGAAATTTTTCACACATGTACATACCACCTAGGCGGGTTGCTGTATAGTTTTTGAACAAAATCCGATCGTTGAATATAAAAATAAAAAATAAATAAAAAAAATAAAAAAATAAAATAGTTCCTATCGTTATGAAAATTTTGCAGGGTCAATAAGTACAACATTCTCACCTATTTACTAAATTTTCAGCTAAATCGGTCAAGACCTTAAAGACTTATTGGTATATAACATTATGGGAATGTCGTACTTGGGTTTGTTGTTGCACGTATCGGTGCTCGCTCAACAACGCGGCGGGACTTAAGCGTTTTCCTAGTATTATTGTGTGTTTGTTAACACGATTCCGGCTAAACTGATACTCCAATTGCGATGAAATTTTGTGGAGGTCTTCAAAAACTCTGAACTTAAAACTGCCACGTTTTTTTAGCGTAATCGAAAAATTATTTCTCATTAAAATCACCATTTTACAATTTTTTTCGATTTGTAAAAAAATTCTTCGACTTATAACAACTACATTTTTTATTCGATTGTAATGATTTTTTCACAGAACCTTAATTTTATGAATTTAAATATTCGTGTGAAATTTGAGCGCCATTACAAAATGTTTTATTATGAAAATCGCAATTTTATAATTTTTTCGGTTTTTAAAACATTTCTTCGGCTTGTAACACCAACATGCATTATCCGATTGTAATGATTTTTTCACAGAACCTTAATTTTATGAATTAATACATAAGGGTGAAATTTGAACGCAATCGAAATATAATTTCCTGTGAAAATAACAATTTTACGCTTTTTTTTAAAAAAAAAAATCTTCGACTTTTAACACCACTTGCTTTATCCGATTGTAATGATTTTTTTACAGAACCATAATTTTACGAATAAATATATTGGTGTGAAATTTGAGCGCAATCGAAAAATAATTTCTTAAGAAAATAGCAATTTTACGCCTTTTTCCGTTTAAAAAAATTTACGCTCATCCAACAACGCGCCTGAAAAAGCGTTTGCGAAGCTTCCTAGTTAGTTTTCACACGTAGATACCTAAATACACCCGTTCATGATTAAATTCAAGTTTATTTCAAATTCATGACAGTTTGTGTACACCTCGAATGTGTCCCAACTCGGCTTACTGCTTGGCTGAAGAGTACGGCACATTCCAAGTGCAATTATATTGATTTGTATTGGTTGCTAAGGTTCTAGGACCACTTGGCAACTGTTGCATTAGCCAGGCAGTCGTCGGCGCGAGCTTGACGGCTAGGGGAAG
This sequence comes from Sweltsa coloradensis, assembly GCA_024449915.1. Taxonomy (NCBI): domain Eukaryota; kingdom Metazoa; phylum Arthropoda; class Insecta; order Plecoptera; family Chloroperlidae; genus Sweltsa; species Sweltsa coloradensis. Next base: position 12,880 of record JAMZAV010009493.1, on the reverse strand, counting down.
GGTTGCTCGGAGTACCATGACCTAGGCTAACAGAACAGATCCATCGTTGAGACTCTCAAGGTTCGTGCATGGCAGGCCTGCGTGATGGACCGTCGGGGGGGGGGGGGGGGGCGTCGCAGCGGTCGTCTCCCACCACCTGCTACCACCGTGTGACTTCTAGAGTACACTTCTGAGAGCGCCGACTTATTACTATTATTATTATTTTATTATTATTATTATTATTATTATTATTATTATAATAATTATTATTATTATTATTATTATTATTATTATTATTATTATTATAGTGGTTCTTTATTGTTCAAACAATCTCAGGTACATTTTCGTCCTGGTATACACAAGGCGGGTGAGGCCCAAGCCCAACAAAAGTTTACATTATAACAGCGTAAAAACAAAAGTATAGTACACATAGTATTGTAGACAAATTAATCAATTAAAAAAATAATAATAAAGATGAGTGAGATAACAAAATCAATAAAAGTTTCTTTCTATAAAACAAGCAATTGTATGGCAAAATCTTAAAGAGCGAGAGAGAGAGAGAGAGAGAGAGAGAGAGAGAGTGATTGATTCCTGCAAAAATCTTCTGACTATGTGGCACGTTTGAAGGATGACTGCTTTCTGCATGCTGATGTAGAGATTTGGAGAAAGACCCAGGCATTGTAGGCTGGCAGAGAGGGAAGATGGTATGACTCCAGTGGCTGAGATCACGATAGGCACGACAGTAACAGTTTTCATTTTCCACATTCTTGTTATTTCTTGACTAAAATTTTGATATCTTTCCACCTAAGTGTTCTCGGTGTTCTCAATATTTTTACTCATGGGGATCGCAATGTCAATTAGATATGTAATTCTGTTCGATTTATCGCATAAAATGATGTCCGGTTTGTTGTGGTCTATGGTTTTGTCTGTTATAACCTGTTTATCCCAATACATTATAAATTCGGCATTTTCGATCACAGGTGCAGGAGAATACTTGTAATAAGGAGGAGGATTGACTAGTAGATGTGCGTTCATTCCTAGATGTTGATAAACTATTTTTGCTACCTGATTATGCCTACTGAGATACCACGTGTTGGCAAATGAAGGACACCCAGCTATAACATGGTCTATTGTCTCGGTAAACTTTTTGCATTTTCTACACATATCATTGTCATTGGATTTGATGATGAATTTTTTATAGTTGTTGGTATTTCTAACCTGATCTTGGATGGCGAACATAAATCCTTCGGTTTCAGCAAACAAATCTCCTTTGTGAATCCATCTAACTGATTTAACTATGTCAATATTTGGCTGCTTGATGCTTTTTCGGGTATCTCCCATGAAGTGATTTAGTATTCCAGACATTCATCTTCATATTTAAATCTTCTATGTATATTTCTGGATGGAAAGAATCGTCATTTAGCCTGAGGGGAGTTATAGTTTTATCTCGGAGTTTAAGTTCTTGGTGATAATGGAATGTAGAATTAAGAAAGTATGATCTGAGTTTATGAACTTGCGAATAGCACAACGACCGAATATTTACCATTCCTCTTCCACCCTTTCCCCGTGGTATATATAACCTTTCAGAAGATGCTTTTGGGTGGTGAGTTCTGAAGAAGGTCATTTGTCTTCTTGTTAAACGATCTAGGTCCATCAAGTCCACATCTGACCACTTCACAATACCAAATGAAAAGGTCAAGATTGGTAAAGCCCATGCATTTAATGCCTTGATTTTATAGCTTCCTTTAACATTTGTTTTTAATATAGTTTTAACTCTATGTTCATACTTTTGTTTAAATACATTTTTTAATTCCTTGTGGTTAAGAATAATGTTTTGCCTCATTCCTAGGTATTTGTATCTTTCTTCGCTATTGTTTATATTCGGAATTTCTTGATCAACACCAATTTGGTAATTGTCAGTTTCTTGCAATTTTCCACTTTTCATATGCATTGAAGCACATTTATCTAATCCAAATTCCATATGAATGTCTTCACTGAATAATTTTACAATGTCAATTACAATTTTGAGCTCTTCTTTTGATTTTCCATACATTTTAAAATCATCCATATACAGCAGATGTGTTATCCTTGTCATTATTTCTTTACAGGTAAGGCGATATCCAGCATTTGTTTGATTAAGTAGCTCTGATACTGGGTTTAATGCGAGACAAAACCATAGAGGGCTAAGGGTGTCCCCCTGGAAGATCCCTCTCTTTATTGCCATATTTTCAATATTAACAGAATCTGAATTGGTTTTTAGTATTATATTAATTCTCCATGAATTCATTAGATGCTTAAGCACCGTTATCAACTGTGGATTTACCTTATAATCAAGAACTTTGTTTATTATTATTATTATTATTATTATTATTATTATTATTATTATTATTATTATTATTATTATTATTTCTTTTATTCACCAATATGAACATTACATAATGGGTATTTAAGAACTTTCACCAGAGATGAACCACATCTCTAAGGTGAAACCCTTAATTACATAAAAATTAAATATACATGGCTATTAACAAAATACAATACATACAAGAAATAACAGAAACATTTTTTTTTTACACTAAAACTTTGCGTAGTATGTGGGCGGTTCCTAATAATGCTGCCTTTTGAAGCTCTGGAGTCCAGTGATTGCCAGAGATATGTTGGAGGTTCTCTTCGAAACTTCTTCCAATTGTCCCACAAGCTCCAATAATAATGGGAACAATCTTACAACGGACATTCCACATTCGTTGAATTTCTATTTGAAGGTCTCGATATCTTGTGCGTTTTCTGCTTCCTTTAGGACTATGTTGCGGTCTGATGGAATAGCTACATCGATGATCAAACATTTTTGAGTCGCTTTGTTTTTAACAACAATGTCTGGTTTGTTGTGAAGAACCTTTCTATCAGTGATTATTAGCTCATTCCACAATATGGTCACATTACCATTGTCAACTACTTGTTCTGGTATATGCATGTACCATTTGTCAGAAGTTTCGATGTTGTAACTTCTACAAATGTTCCAATGCAAATATGCCCAACTTTATCATGTCGATCAATGTATTCCGTTTTTGCTAAGACCGGACATCCAGAAATAATGTGCTCTACGCTTTCTTCATAAAGCTTACACAAACGACACTTGTCATCTACGTCGAGTTTGAGAATTCTTTTTTCATAACTTTTTGTTCTTAAGGCTTGATCTTGTGCAGCTACAATAAGACTTTCAGTTTCACCTTTGAGATTACTTCTGCCCAGCCACTTATTGGTTTTGATCTTGGTCAATATGTGGTTTTCTCCATGCGTGTAATATTTGTCCATGCAAAGGTTTAGACTTCCAGCAACTTATTAATCTTTCTGGATAATGTTCTTTATTTGCTTCTTGATTATCTTGACCTTGTTAGTGATGGACCCATTTATCTGATTAATATCGGTTATTCCAAACCTGGATTGAAACTTGTTGCCTAACTTAATGACAGATTTTCTCATAGCTTTGCTGGACTCATGTTCTTGAACCATTCTAATAAATTTGTCATCCCCCCTTTCCTTCTATGTATAAACTCAAACCGATCATTGCTGTTTTGTATGACCCCTCTAGTTGAGTTATACCTCGACCTCCATTCTTCCTTGCGATATACAGTCTTTCGACGTCCGCTCGTGGATGGTGCATTCCGTTCATTGTCAACAGTTTTCTCGTTTTTCGATCCAATCTCTTAAGTTTTTTTCTATGCTCCAATCTAATATCCCAAAGCTATAAGATTTACTGGCACAGCAAATTGACCAATTGCAATAGTTTTATTTCGTCCGTTCAATTCACTTTCAAGTATTATCTTAGACGTCGTTTGTATTCTTTGCTCAATTTATCTTTCATCATTGTATGCTGAACACCATTGCCTTCTTCTATTCCAAGATATTTTTTAAGTTGATTCTTGACCAATGTCCTCAATAGTGGTATGCTCATCAAGTTGGATGTTTTCACTTGCGACAATCTCCCTCTCTTGAATGTCGCTTTCTTGCACTTCTCGATTCCAAATTCCATACAAATGTCGTCACTGAAAGTTTTGACGATATTTAGTAAGATACTAAGTTCATCGTCATTTTTCGCGAATAACTTCAAATCGTCCATGTACATAAGGTGCGAGACTTTGTCTTCATTCGGCAATAATGCATACCCCAAACCTGCGTCATTGAGGCACTTTGTCAAAGGAAACAAGCTCATGCAAAATAGAAGTGGCGATAACGAATCACCCTGAAATATTCCTCGTTGTATGTGAACATTACTTTATTATACATTATTATTATTATTATTATTATTATTATTATTATTATTATTTTTATCATTGGATGAGCGTAGCGATCGAAGCGAAGATTCCATTCTACTACACCGAAGAAAAAAATCTGGATTGTTTTTTTCTTTCTGTATTTTTGAGTGTTTGTTAACACGATTCCGGCTAAACCGATTCACCAATTCCAATGAAATTTTCTGGAGGCCTTCGAAATCTCTAAACTTAGAAATGCCACGTTTTTGAGCGTAATCAAAAAATTATTTCTCATAAAAATCGTATTTTTACGATTTTTTCGATTTTTAAAAAATATTTTCGACTTATAACACCTACGTGCTTTATCCGACTGTAATGATTTTTCACAGAACCTTAATTTATGAATTAATATATTCGTGTGAAATTTGAGCGTAATCGTAAAACTATTTCTCATGAAAATCACAGTTTTACGATTTTTTCCCGATTTTTTAACTTTCTTCGGCTTATTACACCTATTATCTGATTGTAATGATTTTTTTACAGAACCTTAATTTCATGAATTGATATATTCGTGTGAAATGTGAGTGGAATCGAAAAATTATTTCTCTTGATAATTGTAATTTTACGTTTTTTTTTTTTTTAATTTTATAAATTTCTTCAACTTATAACACCTACATTCTTTATTCGATTATTATAATTTTTTCATAGAACCTTAATTTTATAAATTAATATATTTGTGTGAAATTTGAGCGTAATCGAATAATTATTTCTTATGAAAATCGAAATTTTACGCTTTTTTCGTGTTAAACAATTACGCTCATCCAACAACACGCCTGAAAAAGCGTTTGCGAAGCTTCCTAGTTATTATTATTATTATTCGATGAGCGTAGCGATCGAAGCGAAGATTCCATTCTACTACACTGAAGAAAAAAATCCGGATTGTTTTTTTCTTTCTGTATTTTTGTGTGTTTGTTAACACGTTTCCGGCTAAACCGATTCTCCAATTGCAATGAAATTTTCTGGAGGCCTTCGAAATCTCTAAACTTAGAACTGCCACGTTTTTGAGCGCAATCAAAAAATTATTTCTCATAAAAATCGCAATTTTACGATTTTTTTCGATTTTTTAAAAATATCTTCGCCTTATAACACCTACGTGCTTTATCTGATTGTAATGATTTTTCCACAGAACCTTAATTTTATGAATTTATATATTCTTATATATAATAATATATATATTTTTTTAAGTATCTTTACGGTAAAAATTCACGCACAGTTTTATAGAAAATAACTTTTAATCCCAACGTTTCCGAAAAACTATGTTTTTCCCTTTTCAAGGGAAGGGTAAAACAAAAATTCAATAAAGAACAACAGCATTATAAAATAAACAAATAGAAAAAAAAAACACACTACCTTGCAAACATAGAAAAATTAAAAAGATCCAATTGCAGTGAACCTAAATCAAATCACTTGGTTGCATTGTAGTGGGGACTTCTTGTGACCATTCTAGCAGGCATATCGCTGTCTTCATGTCTTGGTACCACAGGCGGCTCAGTCTCATACTTTTCAAGAGCTCCAGTAGACTTCTAGTCATTCTGCTGGATTTCCAATTTCTAGACAAGAGGGGTTGGGTCCGTCCGGACCGTCCCACGTTCGTCTAGAACTGCAGGCACTCTATCAGCCGCTATACCGTTTTCCCTTTGACAAACCTCCTCATCAAAGCAGGCTTCCACGATTGAGTCAAACGCTTCCCAAATCGTCTCGTTTGTTAAGATTGATGGGCGTTTCTAAATTTCCACTGCCTCTCTGACGATTCAACTAGATAGGATGGCTTACCATGGCAAGAGGCCTCATTCCGTCAAAATCAATGGAATGACCCTCCTTCTTGACATTTTTTGTGCCAAAGCAGATGTAGTTTCCTCTTGTTGACGGCGAGTTTGTGTTCCTGTAGACGCATCGACATATTTCGACCAGTTTGTCCAACTATGTCTGCGAACAGCCCCACGCGGAATCTCGTAGACGCCCCAACCCTCCAAATGAATCTTGTCTTTGTGGCTACCAATCATTTCGCCTAAGGTTCTATCTGTCGCAAAGACCGTCTTGATGTTTTCAATACCCAGTAGTTTGCCAATTCGGTCGGTGGTCCCTCGAACATATTGGGAAAATATGCAGTGGCTCTTGGTTTGTCTACTGGATCGACTTGAGTCTCTTCTGCTCTGGTTCTTCTTTTCCAAGCCTTGTGGAACAACCGGTTAGGAAACCCGTTACTGGGCAGTGCCTCACGTAGAATCTTGCCTTCTTCGTCTAAATGTTCTTCGTCAGTTATTCTTCGAGAACGTGTAGCCAAAGTAAATTGAAAACATCAAGACGGTCTTTTCGACAGATAGAACCTTAGGCGAAATAATTGGTAGCCACAAAGACAAGATTCTTTTGGGAGGGTTGGGGCGTCTACGAGATTCCGTGTGGAGACTGTTCGCAGACATATGTTGGACAAACTGGTCGAAATATGTCGATGCGTCTACAGGAACACAAACTCGCCGTCAACAAAATGGAAACAACATCTGTTTTGGCACAACATGTCAAGAAGGAGGGTCATTCCATTGATTTTGACGGAATGAGGCCTCTTGCCATGGTAAGCCATCTATCTAGTCGAATCGTCAGAGGGGCAGTGGAAATTGAAAAGCGCCCACTCAATCTTAACAAACGAGACGATGGCAAGCGTTTGGCTAAATCGTGGAAGCCTGCTTTGATTGAGTGGTTAGTCAAAGAAAGCGGTATAGCGGCTGATTGGTGCCTGCAGTTCTAGACGAACGTGGGACGGTCCGGACGGACCCAACCATCTTGTCTAGAAATTTGGAATCCAGCAAATGACTAGAAGTCATACTGCAGCTCTTGAAAATTTAGAGACTGAGCCGCCTGTGGTACCAAGACATGAAACAGCGATAGGCCTCTAGAATGGTCACAAGAAGTCACACTCACAATGCAACCAAGTGATTTGATTTTGGGTTTTCTCTGCAATTGGATCTTTGTAATTTTCTATGTTTGCAAGGTAGTGTGTTTTTTGTTTCTATTTGTTTATTTTTGTAATGCTGTTGTTGTTTTATTGAATTTTTTGTTCACCCTTCCCTTGAAAATGGAAACATAGTTTTTCTGAAACGTTGGGATTAAAATTTTATTTTCTATAAACTGTGGCGTGATTATTCACCGTAAGATACTTAAAACATTAACCATGGATCACGAAAGCTTAAGACAAAATAATTTTATATATATATATATAATTTTTCTGTTGTAGGTTTTCGTGATTCATGGTTTATGTTATGTTACACTTTACGGAAATAATCACGTTATATTGAATGTTTAAAACAATATTTAATCAAAACTTAAAACGTTTCAGAAGACTAGGCCTCCATTTTCAAGAAGAGTTGGTATAAAACAATAAAAACAAAACATCATCAACACAATAAAAATAAACAAACTTACTACCAAATAACTTAATAGCAAGTACAAAAGCAAACAGGTGCAGTGAAAACTTTTTAACCACATCACTGTGCTAAGCTCTTTGCTTGACTTCTAGTCACCCTTCTCTCAGGCTGATTCTGTTCTTCAACTGATGTTGTAGAATCGTGGAAATTGTAGGACTTAAATGTTGACTTCTTGTCAACATTCTTGTAGGAGGATTCTGGTCAACTGTTGGCACGACTCTTGGACCATGTGGGATCCAGCGCAGAGTCTGGATTATCTGTTTTAAAGGTTTTCAGGCACCAATCTATTTGCCAAAAAGGCTTCCAAGACTGGGCCAGAAAGTTTGCCATCATCTCGCTTGTTCAAGTTATGAGGGCGTTTTTCAATTTCTACTCGCCTCTCTGACGATACGGCTAGTCAGATGGCTGATCATGGCAAGAGACCTCATTCCCTTTAAAGTCTATCGAATGACCCTTTTTTCTTGACATGTTGCGCCAAAGCAGAAGTGGTTTCCCCGCTTGTTGACTGCAAGCATGTGTTCTTGTAGGCGCATTGACATGTTTCGCCCTGTCTGGCCAAAAATAAGTCTGGGAACAGTCTGCACCTGGGGTCTCGTAGACGCCCCAACCCTCCAAAAGTATCTTATCTTAAAGACTACCAATCATTTTACCCAGGTCCTGTCTGTTGAAAAACCGTCTTGATGTTTTCTTGAGCTAGTATTGGCCGATCCGGTCTGTTGTCCCTCTCACATATGGCAAATATGCAACTCATACCAATAGGTATTTGCAGTCGTCTTCACATCACACCCGTCACAACTTTTGTTCAATAGCTTTTACTTTGGCTACACGTTCGCGACCCAATAACCGACGTTGGGAAAATTTGGAAGAAGAAGGTTCTGCCTTCCGTGGAGCACTGCTTAGTAATGGCTTTCCAAACCGGTTGTTTTACAAGGCTTGGAATAGAAAAACAAGAGCGGAAATACAACTTGCTTCGGTAGACGTCGAGCCATCAGTTCAACCAAGAGCTACTGCAAATTTGCCATATGTGAGAGGGAAAACAGACCGGATCTTCCATATACTAGCTCAAGAAAACATCAAGACGGTTTTTTCAACAGACAGGACCCTGCGTAAAATGATTGGTAGTCTTAAAGATAAGATACTTTTGGAGGGTTGGGGCGTCTACGGATCCCATGTGCAGACTGTTCCCAGACTTATATTGGCCAGACAGGGCGAAACATGTCAATGCGCCTACAAGAAAAACCCTGCTTGCAGTCAACAAGCTGGAAACCACTTCTGCTTTGGCGCAACATGTCAAGAAAAATGGTCATTCGATAAGACTTTGAAGGAATGAGGTATCTTGCCATGATCAGCCATCTGACTAGCCGTATCGTCAGAGAGGCAGTAGAAATTGAAAAACGCCTCATAACTTGAACAAGCGAGATGATGGCAAACGTCTGGCCCCAGTCTTGGAAGCCTTTTTTGGCAAATGATTGGTGCCTGAAAACCATAAAACAGAAAACCAGACTCTGCGCTGGATACACATGGTCCAAGAGTCGTGCCAACAGTTGACCAGAATCCTCCTACAAGAATGTTGACAAGGAGTCAACATTTAAGTCCTACAATTTCCAGCGGATTCTACAACATCAGTTGAAGAACAGAATCTGCCTGAGAAAAGGGGTTGACTAAAGTCAAGCAAAGAGCTTAGCACAGTGATGTGGTTAAAAGTTTTCACTGCACCTGTTTGGCTTTTGTACTTGCAAATTAAGTTAGTTGGTAAGTAAGTTGTTTTATATTTTTATTGTGTTGCTGATGTTTTTTTTTTTATTGTTTTATACCAACTCTTTCTTGAAAATGGAGGCCTAGTCTTCTGAAACGTTGAAGTTTTGATTACATATTCGTTTTAAACATTCAATATAGCGTGATTATTTCCGTAAAGTGTAACATAACATATATATGTTTTGTCTTAAGCTTTCGTAATATATATAATATATATATATATTATAATATAATATATAAAAAATCGATGTACATTCCTAATCCCAGATAGCCTGGGGTCAGAGACGGGGTCTTGTTTGGGGAAGGAAGATTTGACGCCTTGGGTTTGAATTGACACTTTAGGGGGGCACTTTCTTATGTGTCGTCTAACCGAACTGGCTCACCTTTCCCCGCGCGCGCTTCAACAGGTTTTGAGACAGTAAATAGAACAACTCATAGATAAACTTAGATATATGTATGGTGTTGAAGGTAAGGTGCTAGAATGGATTTGTGATTACCTCTGTGATCGGAGTCAAAGGACTAAATATAACGAAGCAATATCGGATGCAAAGAGTATTGATGTTGGAGTCCCACAGTGGTCAGTTTTAGGCCCGCTGTTCAAATATGTGTAATAAAATGTATTCTAAACCTGTATGCAGATGATACTGTAATTTTTTTTCTCAGGCAAAGACTTGCAAGAAATGAATAATATTATCAATAAGGAGCTAAAGACTGTAAATGGCTTGGTATTAACTTTCTTAAACTTAGAAAAGAAATCAATATGGATAAGCTTACGAACCAAATCAAAATTGAAGGTGACACCTTAGCGTTTGTGGAGAAATTCAAATACTTGGGATTTATCGTAGATAATATTAATAAGCTTCCATTTAGGAACCACATTAATTATATTGCTGCAAAAATTTGGGCATGAAAATAGGTTAAATAATATGTAGAATTGGTCTTCATTTAATGATCATGGACTAAAATGGTTATTTTTAAAAAAATTGTTCAACCACATTTCGATTTCTGTTCCACAATTTTCTATCAGCTTTTGTAACAAATATGAATAGACTTCATAAACTACATAATAGAGGAATGCGCACCATAATTAAATGCAAAAATATGTACCAATAACAATAATGCTGGACGCACTTCAATGGTTAAATGACAAAGAACAAATTAAGTTAAATTAAATTAAATGCAATGATTTTAATTTTTAAGATACGAATAAATTATTACCAAACTTCTTAGGTTTTAAAATTAAAGACAATAGCAGAAATTCATGACCAAAAAAAGAGGTGAAATTGGCTGGTATCTATTTAGATGGTAGACATAAGAATATTTTAACTAAATCTCTTTTTTATACAGGCATAAGAAAATTTTAAACAACCTACCACTAAGCACTAACAGTGGTAAATTCTACAGTGTCAATAATTTTCAGAAAAACTGCTATGGTATAGAGCTCAAGATGATTATTGTATTCTCATTAAGGCACTATACACCTGCTTTTTCTATGATATACAGATCTATTTGTAATATGGATGATTTATGCAATGTATTACAATACTGATTATAGCTAAATAAAGACTTACTTACATGCTTACCATGCGCACAGTATGCGCGCGCATCACATAATATCTGCCGCGCAGGTCAAGGAATAGTAAACTCTAATTATAAAAGCGGATCATTATAATAATATTAGGTAAATAATATTCATTAGAGCGATGCGAGGAAATAAAATAAAAACCTACAAAACATTTAACGTTTCTATTTAAAATATAAAGGACTTTCACCAGGAAAGCAGTTTTATTAATAAATATAAAAAATTAACAAAAAAACAAAAACCCTACAAAACCCTTTGACGTTCCTATTTAAACTAGGAAAACGCTTAAGTCCCGCCGCGTTGATGGATGAGCTTTTTAAAAATTTTAGTTTGCATGTGATATCTTTACTTTTGCAAGTTCTTTGTTTTGCTGCCTACGCATTGAAGGTAATTGTTGTCAAGTTTCTTTTGTTACCTGTCAATTGGTATTATTTACCGTAAAAACTTATTTTAAAAGCTTTATTTCTATGGATTCTGGATAACTTTTTCAACTTTTCTTTCAAAAGGTTCTACATCACCATAACCTTAATGTCCATGTATAATATGAACGTTGTAGCCCCACTCGTTTGGTCAAAATTGGCCCAAATGGCACGCAAATATCGCACAAAAAATAAAAAAACTTATTTTAAAAGCTTTATTTGTATGGATTCTGGCTAACTTTTTCAACTTTTTCTTTAAAAAGGTCTACATCACCATAACCTTAATGTCCATGTATAATAAAAACGTTGTAGCCCCACCCTTTTTGGTCAGAATTGGCCCAAATGTCACGAAATATCGCACTAAAAATCGAAAAAAATCGTAAAAGTACGATATTCATGAGAAAAATTTTTTCGATTGTACCAAAACAATACACCTCAAAGTTCAGAGATTTCGAAGGTCCTGTCAAATTTTCATCAAGATCGTTTTATTAATAAATATACAAAAAAAAAACAAAAAACAAAAAACCCTACAAAACCTTTGACGTTCCTATTTAAAATAAAAAAGGACTTTTACCAAAAAAGCAGTTTTATTAATTAATATAAAAAACAACAGAAAACCCTACAAACCTTTGATGTTTCTATTTAAAATATAAATTACATTTACTCGGAAAGAAGTTTTATTAATTATTATTAACAAAAAACCAAAACTTCAAAACCTTAAAATAAAATAAAATAAATACAAATAAATAAATTTATATTAGAGTCTACACTTGCTCATACCAGCGTTAGGTAACGCATTATAAATCGAGTTTAGGTGGGCAGTTCAAAGGGAGCAGAATCGTAGCAGTACTGTTCCAATCTATTCAGATGTTATGAGTTGACCGTCCCGTAGCTTATAGTCAAGCGGATAAGAGGGCAATACAAGAAAAAATTAGGGGTTTTGTGGTAGGGGGTTTTGAATTTTGGACTGTAACTCAAACAATATTCTAAGAAAATTGCCTCGAGGTGCCAGACAAAATTCGTCCGGTTAAGGGGGTGGAAGGGGTTGAAAAAATGTCATTTTTTAAAAAATTCGAAAATTCAAATATCAACTAAATTAAATCCTAATATTACAAAATTAATACATATTGTAGATAAAAGTCCAAAATTTAATAAAAAAATACATATTACCATATATTTTATATCTAAGCAGATTTTACACCATTTGACTTTTACTAACAATTTTCGCACTTTCTGGAGGATGGCCTACAACTGGTTTTGGTAGGCGTGATTTTCCCTAAAATACTCAGAAAAATGTTCTCTAAAATGGCTCGAGTGCCCTCAAAAAATTTCTTGCTTAGGAGATAGATAGATAGTAGATAGATAGATAGATAATAGAAAGTCTTTATTTAAGGCGGGATTAGGCTTAGTCCTTTA
>JAMZAV010009492.1:0-27065 GCA_024449915.1 Sweltsa coloradensis | reverse complement strand
TGCACCATCTAGAATTTCGTACGAAGAAAACTAAAAGGGGCCCCCCACGTGAAAAAAACGAATAAGGGAAAAATACCCCCAAAAGAATTTCCGTGTAGATTTCATTCTATTGTTTTTTGTTCTTGTTGTTGTTGTCGAGTAAAAGGGGAGGCATCTTGTACCTCCAGGCAAGGTGGCCCATCTAAAAGGTGGAATTTTTAATTAATAATTTTGGCAAATTTTCGATTTTCTCTCTGCCTCCCTCTTTGTCATTCAAAAAAAATGTTACTTTTTAGTTCTTGGAAGGGGATGAGGGAAGGTCGACAGAGCCCAACCCGATCTCAAATGTGGTTTGCGCAGTTATACGCCCCCTTAAAGGAGACTGGGGCCCAAAGTTAGGCCATCTTTTTTGGCCTGACTAAGGTTTTCATATGGGCGGGCAGGTTGGAGATGCTAAACGGCGCCCTTTTTGGAGTGCTAACGTACATATTACGGCAAACATGTAATTTGCGTTGGTAAAATTTTTTCCAAAAAACAACTTCCAATGGGGGAGCACTAGGAAGCTTCGCAAACGCTTTTTCAGGCGCGTTGTTGGATGAGGAAATTTTTTTAATAAAAAACAAAAAAAGCATAAAATTGCGATATTTACGAGAAATAATTTTTCGTTTACGCTCAATTTTTAACAATATATTAATTCATAAAATTAAGGTTTTGAAAAAAAAAATTTTCAATCGAATGAAATGTAGGTGTCAAAGAAATTTTAAAAACGAAAAAATCGAAATTTCGTTCTAAGGAAACAATTTTTTTTATTGGCCTCAAATTTCACACGAATAATTAATTTTTAAAATTAAAGGGGATGTAAAAAAATCATCACAATCGGGTTTAAAGCAGTAGGTGTTATAAGAAGAAGAAATGTTAAAAATTAAAAAAAAAATCATAAAATTTCAATTTTCTGAGAAAAAATTTTTGGGCTACGCCAAATTACACACAAAATCAATTCATTAAATTAATATTCTGTGAAAAAATCAAAACAATCGAAAAAGCAAAAAGTAGGTGTTTAAGTCGAAGAGTTTTTTTTTTAAAAACGAAAAAAAATCGTAAAATTGCGATTTTAATGAGAAAAAATTTTTCGATTTAGCCAAAAAAATGATATTGTTTTTTGAGATTTTTAAGGCCTCTAAAAAATTTTATCGCAATTGGAGTATCAGTTTTTGCCGAAAACGTTTTTAAAAGACAGACAAAAAAAACAAAAGGGAAAAAAAAAAAACATTCCGGATTTTTTCTCCATTTGTGAAAGGAACTTTGCTTTACTCCTACGTCATCCAATTAAGAAACCCGCTAAATTGTCCGCTTCACTTCCAACATCTGGCAGGTTTTGCATCCCCCTTCAACGCACAGCGATTATAAAACAGTAGGAACACACCCGTGCTGGACATATCCATTATGGGAAGGTGGAAAGAAGGGGGGGGGGGGGATTTCTCACGCCGTTGTCGTTTTTGTCTCTTTTTTATCGTCGTTTTTGTACTGGGGAAAAGTGGTCGAGGGAAGGGGGGGGACCCCGAGACGACTGCCAGAGTACACTTACCTTTTTTCGGGAAAAAAACATACTTTTTCTTTTCGTTTTTTTTTTTTATTTTTTTTTTTCTTTTTTTTTTTTTTTTTATTCTCCCCCCTTTTTTTAAAATTTTGATTCATTCATTAAATGCTTTAAAATACTTTAAATTTGTTACCAAAATTTTGTGTTAAAGCTTTGTTGTTGTAATGTCTTTTTCAAAATATTTACGAAAATGAATTTTTATTGTTTTTTTCTGCATCTATGAATTAGATTTATTTAGTTTTCCCTCCTTTGTAAATAGTTTTTATAACTGAATAGGATGACTTTTAAAATAAATAAAAATAAAAAAATAAATAAATAGCCTAATACAAAGCAAATCAAATTCTATAGGCTTTAAAATCTCTCGTTTCTACACAACTCTTCAAAATTGCTTACTGGAACTTATGGATGTTATTGGGGATTTAAATACAAGGAAATGACAAGGAATTTAAAAAAATATTCAGGCAGGGGCTACCGAGGGCTGATACACCGGGGGCCCCGACTCCGGGGGTGCAGGGGCTTAATCACTTCCAGATTGTTTGGGGGGAGCAGCACCCCTCTAAAATTTGAATCAAAATAAAAATTCGGCCTATAATAACTTAAAAATTTTTTAGTGTCCTGGGCATTTTCTTTTTTTGCGAAAAAACATACAATGGTAGATTTCCTGTGAATGCTAAACAGAAAAGGGAATTTAAAAAAAAACATTTTAAGCGATTCCATTCTTTTCGTAAGACAAACCAACACAGTGTCAATGTCCACACTCATAGGGAATATTTTACTTCCCCCAAAATGTACGAATAGATTTTTTAGAAGGGAAATATATCGTCCCCATTTTCAAAAATTTTACTTTTTTTTTCCCTAAATAATAATCCAGTGATTTATAGCCGTTTTAAAAGCAGCACTTTTTTAAAGCGGAAAAAAAGACTGTGACGCAGAACTTGTTGATCCAACGCCCCCTCTGGATAAAAAAATAATCCAGACCAAAGATGTTGGGGATATATTATAGTAGGATCGAGATATATCAAGACGGGGGTGTTTTTTAAAAAAGCAGCGCCTACCGTTTTAAACAAGGGGGAAATTTTTCTTTTTAAAGCCTAGCAGAAAAAGAGAAAAGTTTACATTGCAATCAAAAAAAAAAAATGAAAAAATCCCGGTCTAGGCCTAGACGTAGAAAATTATTTTAATACAAAAAGTCTAGGCCCAAACGTTTCTGAGGGGTATAGGCATTTGGGAGTGAATACTAAAAATTTCTCACTTGCAAGCCCCAGGGTTAACTTGCCCAAACCCCAGGGTGCAAGCATGTTCTGACAACATCCCGCACAAAAAAACCTTTTTTGAGACTAATTAAAGCCCATTGTAGATAAAAAAATACCCTGATAGTCCCAGGCTATGCAAAAACTCAAGACAAAATGTCGTTATTCTTTATCACAATGATCTCGCGAAATCTCCTGTCACACACGAAAAAAGAAAAAAAAAAGACGGTGAAAATGTACATCCCTGTGGAGTTGTTTGTGTTGAGCGGATGGGCGGAGCACCGCCGTCTGTATGTAATGTGTATAAATATACGTACATTTAGTTTCCAATTGGCCTTGACTCAACACAGTTATGACGTAGTACCGTCCAAAGATGGCGCACGCTCGTTTTTGGCGCGCAAACTGGGGGACCCATTTAATTCTTGTTTAAATTACCAAAAAAAACATTTTTTTTAAATAAAAAAAATTTGGCAGTGACTATTAAGACATGAATAAGAATTAAAATAAAATATAAAATATTAGTGGAATATTCCCTATTGTAAAGAGGCTACAATGATTAAATAAAATCAGTAACTGATACGGAGTGGGCCCTCACCTCCCCACCGTTAGATTTTGTTTGCACGACCAATTACCATCAGCTATTGTGCAATTTAAAAATTTTTTTTAATGTTTTAAACGCGGTTTTAGGCCTTCGAAAGTAGTAAATTCAGAATTTTTCCCGATACAAGTGAAATTTTTCAAACAGACCCTGATTTTGTAAAATCGCACCACCTCCTCCTCCCCATAGATACGTGGATAGGGTAGTTTTCGATTTATAATTGGATGAGCGAAGCGAAGACTTCAATTTCAATGACCCCAAAAAATTTTAGCTCGGGCGGTTTTTTTTTTTGGTTTGTTTTTTTTTGTTTGTTTTTTTGTTTTTTTGTCTGTTTGTTAACTCGGTCTCTACTTGGCAAACGGCATATCCTATCTTGATGAAAATTGGAAAGAAGACCTTCGAAATCTCTAAACTTAGGGGTTGTATTTTTTTGGGGGTACAATAGGGAACCACAAGTCTAACGCGGGAAGCGAGTTCGGTGCATTAGAAGAAAATGTCCCCATAAGAATAGCATTGGGCTAATTTTTAAAATGCTTGTATCTTTTGAACGAAAAGTATTTAAGAAAATACATTCAAAATACGTCTTTAAAACCATTCTTTTCTTCACTATCACATACAGTAGATTATAAATATTATGTTTAAAATTTTAAAATGAGATCGAGTTTAACAAGATAATGTTTGCATTTTTCATCTGCGTCGCGCGCCGATCCTCCGTAATTGGCTGTTGAATCGAAGAAACAAACATGTCGGACAGCCGAGCTCGCCGTGCACTGGATGCTGTAGATTAAACAGATATAGCGTCCCAAAACTTTTCATACAAAGACGCATTATTGTACAAAAGAAGTAATCCTTGTAGACAATTTAACGCTTATTAACTCCGAAAATGTGCGCCCCTAAACTAGGGTTTAAAGATGTTGCCAAATCGCCTGAAACAGGAAACCCCTTTTTTTATTTTGTAGTTCCGAATTCTTTTAGCCACCCTATTGGCTGAATCTTCGAAACTCTGAATGTGGTTGGTCAACGAAGTTTTTCAACTCCACGTGGAGTAATTTTTTTTCTCAGAATTCCTTGTGAAATTTCTATTCATACTCGCACAAATCAAAGTAGTACGGCAACTGTGTAAGACGCGCTAGGTGGAGTAGGACCCCTGGAGTTTGACCGCAAAACCCCTTTTTCGCTTTGCTGATTTTGGGGAAATGGGACTCTATATCTGTCTTCAACTCTACGTGCGAAGCTGCTCCCGCTAGTCGGCCATGCGCATGCGTTGGTTCTCTCTCTCTTTTCAACTGTGCGTCTCTTTCCCATTGTATCGCTCCAAAACGCGAAATTTTACATGTGTGTCAACAACGTTTATTCAAAATTTTGTTGCGACTTTTATACATAAAAATGCATCATCTGTTTTAAGTATAGAATGGTGATTAACGAACTGTGAATGATTTTCTTAAATACTTCTCGTTCAAAAGATACAAGCGTTTTAAAATAGCCCAATGCTATTCTTATGGGGACATTCTCTTCCAATGCACTGAACTCGCTTTTCCCGCTTTAGACTTGTGGTTCCCTATCGAAGAAATAATTTCTCATGAATATAGTACTTTAACGATTTTTTTTTTCGATTTTTAGTGCAATATTTTCGTGACATTTGGGCCGATTCTGACCAAACGGGTGTGGCTACAACGTTCATATTATACAGACATTAAAATTATGGTGATGTAGTACCTTTTGAAAGAAAAAGTTTAAAAAATTGGCCAGAATCCATAGAAATAAAGCTTTTTTTTAAGTTTTTTGATTTTTTGTGCGATATTTTCGTGCCATTTGGGTCAATTCTGACCAAATGGGTGGGGCCTACAAACGTATATATTATCCAAAACCCAAAAACAAAAAAAATTTTTAAAAAAAAACGGCAGCCAAGCTCTCCTCAAAAGTCTTTCCCGGCTGTGAATGCTGTGAGATAAGAATTTGAGCCAAGCTTTTTATTTTTTCTCCCAGTTCGTTTTTAAAATAAGTAAGATCATTTCCCCTGTTGACGAGCCCCAAACCCAAACGATTTTGTGGTAAAAAAGAAAAATTTTTTAAACTCGAAACTAAAAAAATGCTTGACCTGAACCAAAATTCAAGGCCAAGGAAATTTTTTTTTTTTTATGATTTGATTTTAAAAATTTTACTTTTTTACCACAAAAATCTTGGTTTGGCGCTCGTCAACGGGCGAAAGATCTTACTTTTTTTAAAAGCGAAACTGGGGAAAAGAAAAAAAAAGTTTGGGCTAAATTTCTAATTCAAGCATTCACACCCGAGATTTTTAAAGGGAGAGTTGGCTGCCTTTTTTTTTTTTTTTACAAATTTTGTATTTGGGTTTTGGATATTCATTTTTTTGTTTTCGTTCGAATCAAGGTGGAAATGATTAAATTTGTTGAGTTAAAGTTTTTTTTTACTTTTTTGGGCCCCACGGCCCCCCCCAAAATCCCCCTTAAAAAAAAAATAAAAAATTTTTTTTTACAGACTACCCACTCAGTTATAACTGATTTCAGGGGGGGGACTTTAAATAAAAAAGCGACCAAGCCAACCCTGCAGGCCCCGACGCAACGACAAAAGGTGAGCGATAACAACCAAAGATGATATTTTTAATGGGAAAATATCAATCAGGGGTAGGACAGTGCGAAACCCGGATCAAGCCAAATAAACAAGGCCGATTCAGAAAAAACTCTAAAATTTATTATGTGTTCGTTGCTAGGAGGGTAAAGTCACCGTTTACAAACTCCTAAGACAAGAACTGATAGACTTAAGCCCAAAATCGAAGTTAAAAAACTTCTGATTGAGCGGAATCAAAACCCGGGGGCCCTTGGGGCATTGGAAGCAGAAACGCTAAAAACAGACCAACCCCACTAGCTAAGCACTAGATATTTATAATGGTTAAGAGCATTTTTAATTTAAAGTTTGTATACAAATTCTACACCGAGTAATTACGCGTTTTGATTTTGTAGGACGGCCCCAAAAGTCACCGTTTACAAACTCCTAAGACAAGAACTGATAGACTTAAGTCCAAATCAAAGTTAAAAAACTTCTGACTTTAGCGGGAATCAAACCCGGGCCCCTTCTGCTTTGGAAAAGCAGATAGCTAAAAACAAGCCCAACGACTAGATAGCATTGATATTTATAATGGTTAAAATGTTTAATTTCAAGCTTGTACAAATTCTACGCCTGAGTAATTAGCTTTTGTTTTTGTTTTTTGGATTTTGTTTTTGATTTTGATTTTCCCCCGGCCCCAATTGCCCGGTTTTTGTTATATGAGGTACATTGAGTGTGGCCCAATTTTAAAAGTTCTAAGATGAACCGTTTTCTCGGTATAGCGTATTTCATAAAGTACGGAATTCCTACTTTGATAATTTTTTTTTTTTTTTTTCCCGGGACCCTTAACCAATTTTGCTTTCCCTACAAAAGTGATAAAGAATGAGAGATATCAAAAAGTATTCCACGTTTGAAACATCCAGTTGGGTTTTCTTTTAAGATTCATTTTTTTAAAATTCAGATATGTTTTTTTTCATTTTTGGGCCCATGGCTCCCAAATTTAGCCCCTTGTGTTTTGGACGCAAGATTTTAAGGTTAATAGCAGTTAAATTTAAGTTTGTACAAATTACCAGCCTTGGTAATTTCGCGTTTTGATTATCATCCAATTTTGATTTTCTCCGGGCCCTGTACCCCATTTTGGTTTTTTTAAAACCCAAAAGGCACGGCTGAAATACCCTAAGGTGGGGCCAAGTTTTATTTCTAAAATTTACCGTTTTCTCTGTAGGCTAAAAAAAAACTCTCCGCGGAGAACTGCCCCCCCACCCACCCCCCCACCCACCCAAAAACCCAACCCCCACCCCCCAGCCAGCCTTAAAGGGAAATTTGACGATGTTGAAGCCTTTTTTAAACAGAACGAGTTTTTGGGGTCGGGTGATTTTTTTTTTGGTTTGTCATGGACCAATACAGGTCATTACCAGTTCAAAATTGAACTTTTCGGGGGGGGCGTGTCAGATAGCTGAAAACCCCCCCCTTTGTAGGTGTATATAGGGCCGGAGTCGGTGCGCCCCTAAGCATCGCATCGCTTTTCTTTCCGGGGGCGACCCTTGCCCTAGATAATGGACATAAGGTTATGGTGATTGGATGAGCGTAGCGAGCGTAGCGACGAAACGAAGATTCCATTTCATACACTGGGAAAAAAATCCGGAAAGTTTTTTTTTCTTTTTCTTTTTTTTTTTGGGATTTTGTGTGTTTTTTTAAACACGATTCGGCTAAACCCATATCCGATTGCGATGAAATTTTTTGGAGGCCCCCCGAAATCCTGAAATTGAACTGCCCGTTTTTTAGCGCAATCAGGGGAAAAATTTTTTTTTATAAAAAACGCAAATTTTACGTTTTTTTTTATTTTTTAAAAAAAAACTTGATTTAAACACTTACAGCTTTATCCGTTGTAATGATTTTTATTAAACCTTTAATTTTATGAATTAAGATATTCGTGTGAAAATTTGAGCTTAACAAAACATTATTTTTCAGAAAATCGAAATTTTACGGGGTTTTTTCTTTTTTTAAAACAATTTTTTGCAATAAAACCTACATGCTTTACCCATTGTAAGTTTGTTTATAGAACCTTTATTTCATGAATTAATATACTTGTGTAAATTTGGCGAATTGAAAAATTTTTTGTTAAAAATTGAATTTTTACGATTTTTTTTTTTTTTAAAAATTACTTAAAAAATTATGATTTTTTAAAAAAAAATTAAGTTTTATTTTTTTTTTAAATTTTAATTTAAATTTAAAAAAAAAAAAATCTTCGAATAAGTAATGATTTTTACGAACAACAGAAAACCCGCGTAACCAATGCGCTAAGCCCCAATTTACGCCTCCAACAACGCGGCGGGACTTAAGCGTTTTCCTAGTTGGTCCTTTGAAAAAAAAAGTTGAAAAGTTAGCCAGAATCCATAAATAATGCTTTTTGGAGGGGGAGCGGGGTAGCGGCGAAGCGAAGATCCATTTCACTACACTGGAGAAAAAAAACCGGAAAGTTTTTTTTTTTTTTTTTTTTTTTTTTTCTTTTTTTTTTTTGATTTTTGGTGTTTGTTAAAACTTCCGGCCCAAACCGATACCCGATTGCGATGAAATTTTATAAAGACCTTCGAAATCTTAACTTAGAACTGCCCCGTTTTGAGCACAATCGGGAAATTTTTTCTCAAAAAAAAGCAATTTTACGATTTTTTCGATTTTTAAAAAATTTTTTGCTTATAACACCTACATGCTTTATCCGATTGTAATGATTTTTTCACAGAAACCCTTTAAATTTTTTGAAATTTAAGTATTTGGTGAAATTTGAGCGAATCGAAAAAATTATTTCTATGAAAATCAAAAGTACGGGTTTTTTTTTTCTAAAACAATTCTTTGATTATAACACCTACATGCTTATCTTTTTGTAATGTTTTTTTTTTTACAGAAAACCCTTAATTTCTGAATTTAAAATTTCGTGATAAATTTTGAGCGCAAACAAATAAATTTTTTCTTTTACAAAAAATTTTCAATTTTTCGATTTTTTTTTTTTTTTTAAAAAAATTTAAAATTAATTAAAAAAATTAAGTTAATTTTTTTTTTATTTTTTTTAATAAAAATTAAGTAATTTTTATTTAATTTTTAATTTAATTAAAAAAAAAAACTTCGACTAGAAATAATGATTTTTTTCACAGAAAAACAGAAAATCCGCGTACACATGGCATCTCAATGCACCATATACGCTCATCCAACAAAAGCGGCGGATGAAAAAACAAACTTATTCTTGGAAAGCCTTAATTAACATTAATGCTACAAAAGGGGCCCAATTGCTTGATCTTTTCTTGGGTAATATTTAAAACCTAGGGAAAAACTGTTTTGTACTTTTACATTTTTATTATTTTTTTGTATCTTAATTTCAGAAACCCCCCCCAAAACCACTCCCGTAAGTATAATTGATTTCAAAAAAAAAATTTTTTTTTGAAAAAATTTGTTAGGTGGAATAAGGGGACATTTTTAATATTGAATCTCGGTATTTTTTATTTCTTGAATAACGTTCATGTAAAAAATTGTTTCCCTTTTACTTGTGTTTGTTTTTGCTGTTTTTAAAAAAAAATCCTTTTGGGGTTTTTAAAAAATGTTTATTGCAATTTTAAAACCTCGGTATTTTTTTTTTGGGTTTAAAATAACGTTCATGAAAACAATGTATGCCATATACTTGGTTTGTGTCGCTGTATTTAAACAAATCATTTTGGGTGTAATAATGTATTGTAATATTGAACCTCTGTTTTTTTAATTGATTTGAAAAAACTTTCATTTTAAACAATGTATGTCATTTTAATTGTTTTTGGGTTGTTGCTGTTTTAAAAAAAAACATTTTTGGGTGTAAATGGATATTGTAATATTAAAACCTATTTTATTTTTAATTTCAAAAATAACGTTTTTGAAAACCAAGTATGCCATTACTTGTTTTGGTTTGTGTTTTTAAAAAAAAATCATGTTGGGTGTAAAAAATGATATTGTAATATTAAACCCCACTGTTTTTTTAATTTGTCTTGAAAAAAATTTCATGTAAAAAATGTATGCCATATTTTTTTGTTTTTTTTTTTTTTTCTGTTTTTAAAAAAAAAAAATATGTAGGTGTAATAATGATTTTGTAATATTGGCCTCTGTTTTTTTTTTGATTGAAATAACGAGGTAAAAAATGTATCCCAAGTACTTGTGTTTTTTGGGTTGCTTTAAAAAAAATTTGTTTTGTGTAAAAATTTATATTGAATATTGAAAAAATTGGTTTTTTTTTATTGTCTTAAAAAACCCTTTTCATGAAAAACAATGATGCC
The DNA here is from genome assembly GCA_024449915.1 of Sweltsa coloradensis. Taxonomy (NCBI): domain Eukaryota; kingdom Metazoa; phylum Arthropoda; class Insecta; order Plecoptera; family Chloroperlidae; genus Sweltsa; species Sweltsa coloradensis. The sequence continues at coordinate 16,787 of JAMZAV010009492.1, read as the reverse complement.
ATATCCCTTGTTTTTTGTTGTTGCTGTTTTTTAAAAAAACAAATAGTTAGGATAATAATGATATTGTAATTTTAAAAACCTCTTTTTTAAAATTGTCTTGAAAAAACGTTCAGGAAAAACAATGTTAGCCATTTATTTGTTTTGGGTTTGTTGCTGTTTTTAAAAAAAAATAAGTTGGGGTGTAATAATGATATTGTAATATTAAACCCTTTTTTTTTAAAAAAATTGTCTTTAAATAAGTTCATGTAAACAATTTATGCCTTTAAAACCTTGGGTTTTTTGTTGCGGGTTTTAAAAAAAAATCATGTAAGGTTTTAATGATGATAGGTTATATTGGACCCCCGGTATTTTTTATTGTCTGAAATAACGTTCCCATGAAAACAAGTATGCCATATACTTGGGGTTTGTTTTTGTTTTAAAAAAAATCTTGTTAGGTGTAATAATGATATTGTAATATTGAACCTCGGTATTTTTTATTGTCTTGAAAAACGTTTTTTTAACCAATGTATGTTTAAGGGGGTTTTAAATTTTTGCGTATTTTTAAAAAATCAGTTAGTTGTAAAATGATATTGTAAAAAGGGAACCCTCTGTTTTTTTTATTGTCTTGAAATAAAGTTCATATAAAAAAAACGTAAGCCATATCTTGTGTTTGAGTTGCTGTATTTAAAAAAAAAATTTCATTTTTAGTTGTAATAGTATTGAAAATTTAAACCCGGATTTTTATTGTCTTAAAATAACGTTCATGAAAAACAATGTTTTGCCATAACTTGTGTTTGTTGTTGCTGTATTTTTTTTAAAAAAAAAATTTTTTTAGGTGTAATAATGAATTGTAATTTTAAAACTCTGTATTTTTTTTTGTCTTAAAAAAAACGTTTTTTAAAAACCAGTGTATGCATATATTTTGTGTTTTCTTTGCTGTATTTAAAAAAAATCAGTTAGGTGAAAAATTTGGGATGAGCGTAGCAAAGCAAAAGCGAAGTTTCCCATTTCACTAACTGGAGAAAAAAACCGGGGGAATGTTTTTTTTTTTTTTTTTTTTTTTTTCGTATTTTTGTCTGTCGGTTAACACGTTTCCCGGGCAAAACCCGATCTCCGATTGGATGAAATTTTAGGGGGGCCTTCGAAATCTCTAAAACTAAGAGCTGCCACTTTTTTTGAGCGAAATTTTAAAAAAAAATTATTTCTCAGGGAAAATCGAAAATTTTACGTTTTTTTGGCGTTTTTTTTAAAAAATTTTTCTTGACTTAAAAACTCCTACATGTTTTAAACGATTGAAATTTGATTTTTTCACAGAACCTTAATTTTATGAATTGTATTTTTGGGTTTTGGAAAATTTTGAGCGAAATAAAAATAATTTTTTCTCAAAAAAATCGAAATTTTACGTTTTTTTTAATTTCTTCGCTTAAAACACCTAAATGCTTTACCCGATTAAAATGTTTTTTTTTTCAAAAAACCCTTAATTTTAAAAATTTAAAAATATTTTCTTTGTAAAATTTGTGCGCAAGGGGAATAATTTTTTTCTTATGAAAATTTCAATTTTTACGTTTTTTTCCCTTTTTTAAAAAATTACGTTTAAATTTTTTTTAAAAAAATTTAATTTTTTTTTTAATTTTGTTTTAAATTTTAAAAAAAAATTTCAACAATTTTCTGTTTTTTCACAGAACAACAGAAAACCCGAAAAACCCCAGGGCAGTCAATTCAAAAATTACGCTCAAAAAACCCAACGCGGCGGGATTTGGGTTTTTCCCTAGGAATAGTAATATTAAACCCTGGGGTTATTTTTTTTTGGGTTTTGAAAAAAACGTTCATGAAAACAATGTATCCCCTAAATTGTTTTTGAGGGCCCTGTATTTATAAAAAAAATCTTGTAAGGTTTTTAATAATGATTTTTTAATATTAAACCCTTGTTTTTTTAAATTGTCTTAAAATTTAACTTTCATGAAAAAACAAATGTATCCCATATACTTGGGGTTTGCTTTTTGCTGTATTTAAAAAAAATCATGTTCTAATGTTACTGTAATATTGAACCTCGTTTTTTTATTTTTCTTGAAAAAAACGTTAGAAAAACAATGTATGCCATATACTTGTGGTTTTTTGTTGCTTTTTTAAAAAAAATTTCATGTTAGTTGAAAAAAATGATTTTGTAATATTGCACCTCTGTTTTTTTTTATTGCCCTTGTAATAAGGTTTAGTAAATAATGTATACCTTTATCCCTTGGGTGTTGTTGTTGCTGTTTTTAAAAAAAAATCATGTTATTTGTTATAAGATATTTAATATTGAAATCTGTTTTTTTTATTGTTTGTTAAACGTTTATGTAAAAAATGTATACCATATCCCTTGTGTTTGTTTTTTGGTTTTTGTTTTTTAAAAAAAATATGTTAAGGTATAATATTTTTTTTTTTTTTTAATTTTAAACCCTGGTATTTTTTTTGTTTGAAAAAACGTTAAATATAAATAATGTATCCCCAATATATTTGGGTTTTTGATGTTGCTGTATTTAAAAAGAATTCACTTTAGTTGTAAAAATTGTGTTGTAATATGAACTTCAGTATTTTTTTTTGTTTTGAAAAAAACGTTCATTTTAAAAATGTATCCCCATAATTTGTGTTTGATTTTGCTGTATTTATAAAAAAAATTTTGGTCAGGGAAATTTAATGATATGTAATATTGAACCTCTGTATTTTAATTGTTTTTGAAGATAACGTTTATGAAAACAATGAAAAACCAATATACTTGTTTTGTTTTTGCTGTATTTTAAATAACATGTTAGTTGTTATAATGATATGTAATTTTTGAACCTCTGTATTTTTTATTGTTTTGAAAAAAGTTTATGTAAAAAATGATACCATTTTCGGGGTGTAGGTTTTTGGTTTTGTAGTGAATGTGTATTTGGGGGTTTGTGGTTACATGAGGGAAAAATAAGGGATATTGTAATATTAAACCCTTTCGGCATTGTTTTATTTTCCTTGAATAACGCTTTATTGAATGTACACAAATAAAGAGCCTTTATTGTTGTTTTGTTATGCTTGTTTTGTGGGTTTTTGGGTTTTTAAAGGGTGAATCGTGCATTAGTGGTTTGGGTTATATGATGTGGAATAAGATTTTTGTAATTTTTAAAACCTGGGCATTTTTTATTCCTTTGGAATAACGTCTTTATATAAATGTACACGAAAAAAAAAGAGCCTTTTTTTGTTGTTTTTTATGCCTGTATTTAGGGTTGGGGGTTGTAGTAAATGTGCATTATGTGGATTGGGGTTATATGATGGGAATAATGATATTTAAATTGAACCTGGCATTGTTTATTTTCCTTGATAAACGTCTATCATATAAAATGTACACAAATAAAGAGCCTTTTGTTGTTGTATTTTATGCCGGGTTATTGTAGGTTTTGGTGTTGTAGGAATTTTGCATTATGTGGTTTGGGGGGTTATATGATGTGGAATAATGATTTTTTAAAAATTTTGAACCCGGCTTTGGTTTATTTTCCTTGATTTTACGTCTATACATGAATGTACAGAAAAAAAAGTGCCTTTTTTTGTTGTATTGTTATGCCTGTATTTTTAGGTGTTGGTGTTTGTAGTGAATGGCATTAGTGGATTGTGGTTATATGTGTGGAATAATTTTTATTGAAACCCATTAAAATGGGTATTTTTTACTTTTCTTGATTTTCCCGTCTATCATTGAATGTACAAAAAAAAAACCATTTAGTTGTGTATTGTAATCCCTTTTTAATTGTGTTTCTTGTTGCTGTAAATTTTATTTTATTAATAATTTGTTGGGGGAAATAATAAATTGTAATTTTAAACCCTGGGCTTTTTTATTTTCCCTTTGATATTACGTTTTCTATGCATTTTACCCAAAAAAAAAAAACATTTTGTTTTTTAAATTGAATGCCTTTTCTTGTGTTTCTTGTTACTGAAAATTTTTATTTTTTTTAAATAACTTGTTAGGTGGAATAATGATTTTGTAAATTGAACCGGGGCATTTTTTTTATTTTTCCCTTGATATTACGTCAGGGAATGTACAAATATAAAGACCCTTTTTTTGTTGTATTGTAATGCCATTTACTTGTGTTTCTTATTTTTTTTATAATTTATTTATTTTTTTTTTTTTTTATTTTTTTTAAAATTTTATTTTTTTTTCATTACTTGTTAGGTGGAAATTTAATGATATTGTAATATTGGACCTCGGTATTGTTCACTTTCCTTGATATAATGTCTATCATATGAATGTACACAAATAAAGTGCCTTTTGTTGTTGTATTTATGCATTTTATTTTTGGGTTTTTTGGGTTGTAGAAAATGTGCATTATGTGGATTGGGGTTTTTATATGATGTGGAAAAATGATAGTAATTTTAAAACCCAGGGCATTTTTTATTTTCCCTTTGGGATATTACGTCTATAAATGAAGACACAAATAAAGACCCTTTTGTTGTTGTTTTGGGTTAGCTTGTATTGTGGGTGTTGGTGGTTTTAGAAAATGGGCATTATGTGGTTTGGGGTTTAATTGAGGGGTGGAAAAAATTTATTTTGTAATTTTAAACCCTTGGGATTTTTACTTTCCTTGTTTATAAGTTTTCATATGAATGTACACAAAAAAAGGGCCCCTTTTTAATTGTTGTATTGTTAGCCTGTATTGTAGGGGTTGGTGTTTGTAGTGAATGTGCATTATGGGGATTGTGGTTTATGATGTGGAATAATAAATTTTTGTAATTTTTGAACCTGGGAAATTGTTTATTTTCCTTTGATATAACTTTCTATCACATGAATGTACACAAATAAAAAACCCCTTTTGTTGTTTTTATTTTTAGGGCCTGTATTGTGGGGTTTTGGGGTTGTTGTTGTGAAGGGCATTATGTGGATTGGGTTAATGGGGGAAATAATATATTTTTTTAAAAACATTAAACCTCGGTTTGTTTACTTTCCTTGATATTACGTCTATAAATGAATGTACACAAATAAAGTGCACTTTTATTTTTGGTATTGTTATGCCTGTATTGTGGGTTTGTTGTTGTTGTAGTGAATGTGCTTTATGGGGATTGTGGTTATTGTGGTTTTTTGAACCGGCATTTTTTATTTTTCCTTGATATTACGTATCAATGAATGCCCCAAAAATAAAAATTTAGTTGTTGTATTGTAACCCTTTTTATTTGTGTTTTTTTTCCCTTTTAAATTTATATTTTATTAATAACTTTCAGGGAAATAAAATATTGTAAATTGAACCTGGACATTTTTAAAACTTTCCTTGATTTTACGTTTTCATACCCTGTACACAAAAAAAAACTTTTTGTTTTTGTTTTTGTAACCCTTTTTACTTGTGTTTCTTGTTCTGAAAAATTTATTTTTTTTAAATAATTTGTTAGGTGGAAAAAATGATATTTTTTTTTTTTTTTTAAAAATTAAAACCTGGGCATTTTTTACTTTCCTTGATATTCGTCTTTTCAAAATGAATGTACAAATAAAAAAGACCCTTTTTTGTTGTTGTAGGGTTCATGCCATTTACTTGTGTTTCTTATTTTTTTTAAAATTTTTTTTTTTTTTATTTTTTTTTTTTATTTAAATTTTTTTTTTTTTTAAATTATTTTTAGGGGGAATAATGATATTGTAATTTAAAATTTCGGCAAAAGGTTCACTTTCCTTTCCCCCTTTCCCCACACAAAAAAAAGGGGCCATTTGTTTTTGTATTGTTAGAATGTATTGTAGGTGTTAGTGTTTTGTAAATGTGCTTTATGGGGTTTTTGGTTTAATGATGTGGAATAATGATATTGAAAATATTAAACCGGGGCCCATTTTTTATTTTCCCTTTTATCCCCGTCTAGCATTGGAAGTACCAAAAAAAAGACCCTTTTGTTTTTGGGATTTTTATGCTTGTATTGTAGGTGTTGGTGTTGTATTTGAAGTCCCTTCTGTGGATGTGGTTTTTTGGGGGGAAATAATGTTTTGTAATATTAAACCCCTCGGCTTTGTTTATTTTCCTTAAATTTTAACCCGCCTTTTATATGAATGTACACAAATAAAGAGCCTTTTATTGTTGTATTTTTATGCCGGTATTGTGGGGTGTTGGTGTTTTTTAGTGAATGGGCATTATGTGGTTTGGGGTTTATTATGATGTGGAAAATGATATTGAAATTTTAAAACCTCGGCATTGTTTATTTTCCTTTATAAAAAGCCTTTTAAAATGAAGGTACACAAAATAAAGACCCCCTTTTATTTTTGTATTGTTATGCCTGTTTTTTTAGGGTTGGTGTTGTATTTGAATGGGGCTTTTATGGGTTTGTGGTTTTTATGATGGGGAAAAAGGGTATTGAATATTAAACCCCTCGGTTTTTTTTATTTTCCCTTGATATAACGTCTATCATATAAAATGTCCAAAATAAAGACCCTTTTGTTGTTGTATTTTTATCCCTTTGTATTGTAGGTTTTGGTGTTGTTGTGAATGGGGAATTATGTGGATTGTGGTTATTGATGTGGAAAAATTTTGATATTGAAAACTTTTAAACCCCGGAATTGTTTTATTTTTTTTTTTTTGGATATTACGTCTATCACATGAAGTACACAAAAAAAGTGCCCTTTTATTTTTTGATTGTTTTTGCCCTGTATTGTAGGTTTGGGGGGTTTTTGGTGGGTAATGTGAAATTTTTGTGGTTTGTGGTTATATGATGTGGAAAATTTGATATTGTAACATTGAACACGGCATTGTTTATTTTTCCTTGATATTACGTTTTAATCTTATGAATGTACAAAAAAAAAACATTTGTTGTTGTATGCCCTGCCTTTTACTTGTGTTTCTTGTTGCGTAAACTTTTTTTTTTAAATTAAAAAATTGTTGGGTTTTAAAAATAATAAAAATTGTAATTTTAAAACCGGGGGGATTGTTTATTTTCCTTGATATTAGGGTCTTATATGCATGTACACAAAAAAAAAAACATTTTGTTGTATTTTATTGTAATCCCTTTTTATTTGTGTTTTTTTTTTACTGTAAATTTAAAATTTTTTTAAATAACTTGTTAGGGGGAAATAATGATATTGTAAATTAAACCCGGGGCCCTTTGTTTATTTTCCCTTTGAAAATTACGTCTATCTTTTATAAATGTAAAATATAAAGAGCCTTTTGTTGTTTTTGTAATCCCAAATTTACTTGTGTTTCTTATTTTTATAATTTTTTTTTTTTTAATTTTTTTTTTTTTATTGTATTAATAATTTATTTTTTTTTCTTTATTTGTTAGGTGGAATAATGATTTTGGAAAATTTTTTGAACCTCGGCTAGTTCATTTTCCCTTGTTATTACGTTTATCATTTTGAAGTAAAAATATAAAAGAGCCTTTTGTTGTTGTATTGTAATCCCTTTTTTACTTTTTTTTTGGGTGTTGAAAATTTCTATTTTTTTTTTAATTACTTGTTAGGTTGAATAATGATATTGTAATTTTTTGGAACTCGGCATTGTTCACTTTTCTTGTTTAAAAACCTTTTTTTCATAGGGAATGTACAAAAAAAAGGCCTTCTGTTTTTGTTTTGTAATGCTTTTTAATTGTGTTTCTTGTGCTGTAAATTATATTTTTTTTATTACTTTTTAGGTGGAAAAAATGATGGGTTGATTTTGAACCACGGCTTTGTTCATTTTCCTTTGGGATTTTAACCGTCTATCATATGAATGTAAAAAATTTAAAAACTTTTTGTTTTTGTTTTGAAATGCCTTTTACTTGGGTTTTTTTTGCTTCATTTTTTTTTTAAATAACTTTTAGGTGAAAATAATGATATTGTAATTTTGGGGAACCCCTCGGCATTTTTCACTTTTTTGATATTACGCAAATCTTTTTGGAATTTTTAAAAAAAACAAAGCATTTTGTTGTTGTATTTTTAATGTTTTTTTACTTGTGTTTTTTGTGCCGTAATTTTTTTTTTTAAATTAAATTGTTAGGTGGAAAATGATAGGTAATATTAAACCCAAACCGGCATTGTTCACTTTCCTTAAAAAATTCCGTCTATCATATCGATGTACAAAAATAAAAAATTTTTTTGTTGATTGTAATGTTTTCTTACTTGTGTTTTTGTTGCTGAAAATTTTTATTTTTTTTTAATTTGGGCCCCTACTTTTTAGGGGGAAAATAATAAAACTTGTAATTTTGAATCCCCGGCATTTTACTTTTTTTGATTTTACGTTATCATAATAAAAAATGTAAAAAATAAAGGCCTTTTGTTGTTGTTTTTGTAATGCCTTTTACTTGTGTTTCTTGTTGGGAAATTTTTTTTTTTTAAATTCTAGTCAGGGGGAAAATAATTATATTATAATATTTAACCTCGGCTTGTTTACTTTTTTTGGGTTTATTACGTTTTACCAATTATGAAGGGACAAAAAAAAGACCTTTGGGGGTTGTATTGTAATGGCTTTTTACCTTGTTTTTCTTGTTGATGTAAATTTATATTTTTTTTTTTAATTGGTTGGGTGGAATTAAATTTTGGGAATTTTTGAATTTTGGGGCATTTTTTTTACTTTTTTTTGATATTAGTCTATAATTAAATGTTAAAAAAAAAAGCATTTTTTTTGTATTGTAAGCCTTTTCCCTTGTGTTTCTTTGTTGCTGTAATTTATATCCAACCAAATAAAAAAAAATTTGTAAAAAAAAAAAAAAAAAAAAAGGGGAAGCCTAGCTTCCTTAAAAAATTTCTTCGGTTGTAAATGCTGTGAGATATAAAAGTTGAACCCAAGCTTTAAATTTTTTCTCCCTAGTTTCGTTTTTTGATTGTAAGTAAGATCTTTTGCCTTTTGAGGGAGCCCCCAACCCAACTTGTTTTTGTGGTAAAAAAGAAATTTTTTTTAAAACCCCCACCCAAAAATTATAAAAAAAAATTTTTGGAAAGGGAACCAAATTAAATGTCCACCCCCGGGAAAAATCAGTTTTTACCTAAATGGGAAAGGGTAGACCTTAAATACATTTTTTTTTTAAATAAAAAAAACGCGGGCCCCCGATAAACCCATAGCGTTTTAAACCTCTTGCTATGATTTTTTTGTGACCGCACGCCCAAAAAAAAAACTTGTTAAAATCACATCCCAAACCGGGAACTCCCCCTATTCACCCACGCACGGTTGTAAAAATTTTAACGCAATGGTTAGAAAGTTAAAAAAAAAGTAGGGTCATATGGCTACTTAAAAAGGGAAATTTGGGAGAAGGTCAAAATTTTCAATACATTTCAATGTAACCCAATTTCGAAAAGTTAAGATCTGATGTTTTTAGGGGCTATACACTATTAAAATATATCAAAAGATTTCAATATTTCAACTTGTTTCAACCCGTCATTAAAAAAAAACCCGATGAAAGAAAATTTATTAACCCCTTTTAAATAAAGTATATATTAGTAAATATAAAAAAAAAATAAATATAGTATATAGTGAAAAAAAAGTCCAAAAACACCCTGTTTTTATACCGACCCTTTTCTAAAATTGTTTTTAAACCCTTGTAATACTTTAAAAATTGTTGTGTGAGCAGATACCATTTTGCCTTTTTTAAGATTTCATGCGTCAGGGGGAAAAGGGCAAATTTTTTGTAAAAAAAAAAAACGCATCAGTGGACTTTCAAGTAATTTTGCAGGTTTAAAAAGAAAACAAAAAAGTTAGTAAAAAACTAAAAATTTTGTAAACAAGTCAGATAGTGGCTAACCTTTTTATGATTTCGTTTCAAAAAATTCGAATCAGAAAGGTTTTTTCCACTGTTTTTCATTTTTTCTTGTTGCCCCCTTCAACATGTTTGTTTTACAAATTCAAATTTTGAAATTTTTCTTTATTCATATCATACCCCTAGGGGGAAAGCCAAAGTCGTTGTTAGGGCGAGTTTAGTGAGCCAATTTTGTTTTAGTACCCCGGGAACATTTCCCTTTTTCCCCCCTACCTTTGGCCTCCCTAGCTTAACATTTGGTACAGTTTGGGCATTATGGCCCAAGCTATGACCTCAAACTTAAAATACCCTATTATTTATACGAATATTATAATCAAAACTTAAATGCAAATGTTCGGGGCACTCAACACATGGTCATCACCGTCTAACAAAATTTGGCGTTTCCCCGTAATATTTGTATAAATTTAATTTGGGTTTTTTAAGTTTAGGCCCTGCCTTTTTGGCCATAAACTCCACTGTGATGAGCCTATGATAGGGCCCAGGGAGGCCCAAAAGGGAGGGGGAAAGGGAAAAGGAATGTTATCGGGTAATCAAAAAACATGGCTCACTCACCCCGTCTAACAACGCTTTGGCGTTTTCCCCAGGGTTTTTAAACAAACAGAAAGCACGCCCCAAATTTAAAGGCGGCGTTTGAATTTTGTTTTTTTTGCAAAAAAAAAAAAAATTAAAAAATGGCCCCTAAAATGTTTTAATTATTCCTGTTTTATCTTTAATTGTTTGTAACCCCAAAGGGAAATGATCAAGATCCACGAATTCAAAGGGGTTTTTTAAAAACCCTGGATGTAAATATTTTTAAACCATGCACAAACCAATCGTATCTTCTGTCGCTTTAAAAGCCCAAAAATGTTTAGTATAAAAAATTACAAAAAACATAAAAAATTGTATGGGATTTTTTATGTACATCGTTAATTTTTTCGCATGCCAACCATTTTAGGTTTAAAAATATTAATTTCAAAAAAATAAATAATTTCTTAGGGGTTTTAACATTTCAGAATAGTTTTAAAAAACATAGCCCCCCCCACGGAACTAGCTAAGTTTCAAAGGGTTTTCTCAATCTCCGTGCCGGGGTTTTGGGTTTTAAACTTGAGCGTGCAAGTTTCGATGCATCTTGGCCAGTGCCGCGCAAACCCCTTTACCTTTTTTTTTTTAAAAAATTTTAAAATTTTTCCCCAAAAAAAAATTTTTTTAAAAAAAGAACCTCACATTTAAGCCCATTTATAAAATTTTCTATTTTCCTACCTAAGGGCTCCCTAGCCTATATAGACTAAAGTGGGGCATTATTACCTTACCCTTTAGTGCCTTATACCAATCAAATTAAAACCCTAAAATTATACCGATATAAATTTTCAAAAATTTAAAAGCAAAAGTTGCCGTGTATCAACACATGACTCGCCATCGTTTTAAAAAACGATTTGGCGTTTCCTAGTGGTTGGCTAAAGCGCACTTATAGCCGAAAATGTGGGAGGGCGTGGGTTTAATGGTCGGGAAAGATTTTTTAATTTCTGGATTGTATTTTTTTAAATTTTTTAACATGTTTTTAAATGCCCTATAACGCCCGTGTAGTCCATCATCTGTGACAATTTCCCACGGAAAAAATGGCCGGTAGGAAAAAACGTGAAATATTTCCCAAAGGGGTTTTCTCAATCTACGAGCGGGGAAATTTGGGGGTACCAATTGAGTCCAACATTTGATTAAAACCCTTGGGGCACGGCATTTTTACCCGCCCGGTTTAAAAAAAAAAACAAAATATATTATTTCCAAAAAGAAAAACCCTTTTCGTTAAAATAATTCCCATACATTTCAACGAATTTTTTAGGTTTTTTTTTCTTGCAGGTTTAAAAACGTTAAAAGATTTTGTCCCTTTTGTTTGCAGTTCTAGTTTTCCTGGGTCACTGTGTCTGTTTTAAAAATTTAGCTCGGTCTATTTTGGGCCCTTTTGGCCTATGAGCCTGAAGGGCCCCCCGACGACAGAAAGGGGCAGACAGACAGACAGACCCGAAAAGAAAAAAATTTAAAAATTTTTTAAAAGAATTTTAAACACGAACCCAAGGGGCCCACCGAGTAGCGTTTTTAGACTCGTTTGCTGGGGCTCACTCGTCTAATAATTATTAACTAAAAGATATTAACTTTTGATGGTCATACACAAGGGAATAACATAAAGTGAACATCAGGATCGTGCTGTTTCCCTTTTAAAAAAAATTAAAAAAAATAAATGTGCAATAAGAGTTTCAAAAAAAAAGGGATACGTTTTTGTACAAAGTTTGATTTTTTTTTTAATTAAACTTCATTTTTTTAAACAAAATAAACTGGCCAAATTTAAAAAGCTACTAGTTTATTTTCTGGGGCTTCCCCAAAATAAAATAAGTATAAGGGACAATTGTAAAAAAATTTGGAAAAAAATTGCATAAGTTTTCGACACAAAAACAAAAATTTTGTTTTTTAAATATTTAACCAGTTATTTATGCATAGCCCTTTATTTTTTTTTTCGATTTGTTAGTCGGGAAACACTCCCGAGGGTTATTGATTTATTTACTACCCAAATTTAGAAATTAAAAAGTCTTTAAAATGGTCTAGTGGTTTTTAAGACGCCTGTCTGGAATGCGGGGGATCCGTGGTCCGATTTTCCCCTTTTTGGGGGACTTTTTTTAATTTTGAATTGTAAAATTAAAATTTCCCTTTATTTTGTTGGCCCTAATGAAGTAGCCCATTAGTTTTGTTTTGGGTTTTTGGGGTTTTTGCCCCCCAAAAATCGGGATATAGTTGTGTTTAAATTGGGATAAGTTTTTACATAAAATTCGATATTTGAATTCGGGAAATTTTAAAAATTAAATTTAAATTTTTTTTTTATCAACTTGACTCGCTAAAACGAAAAAGAGGGGAAAATTTATTTGTTTGATTGTAATTAAAATCAAAAATTAAATTGTGCAAAATTATGCCAAAAAAAGTAAAAAAAATTTTGGCCCTTGGGTTTAAAAAATGAAAATCCATTTTGGTTTAATCGAAACCCAAAAAAAACGCAGACAAATTTTTTTTATTGCAAAAAACCAAAAAAGAAAGTGACAGATTTAAATTTGTTATTTTACGAAAACCATTCATTTGGCTCAGCCAAAAAGAAGTTGTCCTATTTTTTTGGGGCCCGTAATGGAAAAACATTTTTGGTTGTGAAAAAATTTTGCTCAAAGGGGGCAAAAATATAGTAAAAAAAATGACATAAAATTTGTTATTTTTCGAAAAAACATTAAAATTGGCCCAGCCCAAAATTTAAAGTTGTAAGTTTTTTGTGTTTTTATGCAAAATCGAAAAAGGTTGTGCAAAATTTTGCAAAAAGTGACAAAAATGGGGTATAAAATTTGCCCAAAAGAAAATTTGTATTTTCGAAAAAACCCCAAAAATTGGGTCAAACCAAAAAAAAGTTGCCGTAACTTTTTTGGGGTTTCTTGTGCAAAAAAAAAAAGTTGGGTTTTGCCCCCAAAATTTTGCAAAAAGTGTTGCACAGGGAAATTTGTTATTTTGGAAAAACCCTTAACTTTGGGTCAGCCAAAAGAAGTTTTTTTTCGTAACTTTTTTGGTTGCTTGTTTCAAAACTCAAAAAAGGTTGTGCAAAAAAAAGTGCAAAAGGTGCAAAAAAAGGCAAAGGTTTTGGGAAAAGAAACCAATTTTTTGGGTTTTTTAGCTTAACTTGGCTCACCCAAAAAGGGAAATTTCCCCCCTAAAAATTTTTTGTGTTGCTTGTGCAAAAAAAACAAAAGGGTTTTTGCTAAAAATGGCAAAAAATGTGGGAAAAATACGGAAAAAGTTTGCCCCAAAAGAAATTTGTTGTTTTTTTAAAACCATAACTTGGTCAGCCAAAAAAGAAATTGTCGAAAATTTTTTTGTTGCTTGTGACAAAAAAAAATTGGGTTTTGCAAAATTGTGCTAAAAAGAAGGGGCAAAAAAATGGGGTAGGTTTTTACATGAAAATCCATTTTTGGTTTTTCTAGCATTAATTGGCTCAGCCCAAAAAGAAGTTGGCCCCTTTAAATTTTTTTTGTTGCTTGTGCCCCCAAAAAGAAGGGGGTTGTGCAAAATTGTGCCAAAAAATATGCAAAAAATAAGGGACAAGTTTGCACATGAAAAATTTGTTTTTTTGAAAAACCAAATTTAAATTTTCTAGCCAAAAAGAAGTTGTCGTAACTTTTTTGTGTTGCTTTTGCCAAAAATCGAAATTGGTTGTGCAAAATTGTGCAAAAAAATGTGCAAAAATATGGGATAGGGTTTTTACATGGAAAAACCAAATTTTTGGGTTTTTTGGCATTAAAAATTGGCTCACCCACATGAAGTTGCCCTAACTTTTTTGTGTTTCTTTGCAAAAAAAAACGAAGTTGGGGTTTTGCCCAAAAAAATGCCAAATGTGTGCAGAAATTTTAGTATAAGTTTGCACAAAAATTTATTATTTTTAAAAAAATTTAAATTGATCAGCCAAAAAAGAAGTTTTTGTAACTTTTTTGGTTGCTTGGGGGCAAATAAAAAAAAAGGTTTTGCAAAAATTTTGCAAAAAGTGTGCAAAAATATGGGGTAAAGGGTTTTTTTAAAAATTTCCCTTTTGGGTTTTTTTCTAGCATTAACTTGGGGTAGGGAAAAAAGAAGTTTCCCCTAACCCCTTTTTTTTGTTTTCTTTTGCAAAAATCGAAGTGGTTTTGCAAAATTTTGCAAAAAAATGTTTCAAAAATAGGGAAAAAGTTTGCACATGAAATTCGTTAATTTTTAAAAACCCTAATTGGGTCAGCCCCAAAAAGAAATTGCGTTACTTTTGGTGTTGCTTGTGCAAAAATCAAAATTGGTTTTCCCCCCCAAAAAGTGCATAGTGTGTGCAGAAAAAATAGTATAAGTTTTTCCCCATAAAATTTATTATTTTGAAAACATTAACTTGACTCAGCCAAAATGAAGTTGTGTAAAATTTTTGTGGTTTGTTTAAAAAATCAAAAAAGGTTGTGCAAAATTGGCAAAAAATGTGCAAAAATATGGCGTAGGTTTTGACATGAAAAACCCTTTTTTGGGTTTTTTCTAGCATTTAAATTGGCTCAGGCAAAATGAAGGGGCCATAACCTTTTTTTTGTTTATTTTGCAAAAACGAAGTTTGGTTTTTGCAAAATTTTGCAAAAAATGTGCAAAAATATGGTATAATTTTCAGTGAAATTCGTTATTTTTTAAAAACATTAACTTTGGTCAGCCAAATGAAGTTTTTTTGTAAATTTTTTTTGGGGTTTTTGTAATCCCGTCAAATTAAAAAATTTTTTGGGGGAAAAAATTGCGATTTTCGCTGAAATTTTTTCAGAGACCCTTTCCCTTTTAAAAATACTTATTAAAATACTAAAAAAATGCCCTACAATCGGAATGGGGGCTTCGACCGCCCTATTGGAAAAGGCGGGCCAAAAGGTGTTTTATCGAAATCTCCAAATTGGTTTGAAATAGACAAAATATCTCAATGGCAAAAATATTCCCCATTTACTTCCCTTTCAAAAAAAGGTGTCTTTTTATAGTTTTGGTATGGGCCCAAAAGGGTTTCGTCAAAAGTTTGTGGGTTTTTAATTGCTCATTGGAGTACAAGCTTAAATTTTCCCAAAATTTTTACGCCCCAACATCCAAAACAATTTCCTGGTTAACCGTAAGAAACGATTTAAATACAAAAGGACTTTTGTACGGGGTTAAAGTAAACTAGCTTTTTATTAGTATTTTAAAAAATCAGGTCTGCAAAATCGAAGTTTGCATTTACCCGGAATTTTGGTTTTTTTCCATTGTGGCTTTTCCCTAAAAAATCCCCTTTTTTGACTGTCCATTTTTAAAGCACTAAACTTTGGAGGAAAAATTTTCCTACGCACTTTGAAATGACTCAAATAAGATCCGTTTAAAACCCAAAAATTTTAAACCAATATGGCTGCAAATTCCCAAATACCAAACTCAAAGTGAATTATGTAACAAAAAGAGTGTAAAAACAGCACGAAACATATTCATTTTTGTGAATATTGGGAATTACTGTTTATTGGTTTTAAAACTTTGTTGAAATCGGCTCTTTTTATGTCTTTTCAATGTCATAGAAAGAATTTTTCCACAATTCTATTTAGTGCTTCATAATGGCAGTCAAAAAGGGATTTTGGGAAATGCCAAAATTGGAAAAACCCAATTCCGGGTAAATGCAAAATTCATTTCGCAGAGATTTTTTTTTAAAAACTAAAAAAAAGCTTTTATGAAACCCCCCACAAAAGGGCCTTTTGTATTTAAATGATTTTTTTGCGGGTTTTCCGGGCATTTTTTGATGTGGCGTGAAAATTTTGGAAAAAAAGCTGGTACTCCAAGAGCAAATAAATAAACACGATTTTGTGACGTAACTTTTCCCCTACCCAAAAATAAGAAAAAACCTGTTTGTAAAATTGAATGGAGAATATTTTTTTAATTTAAAAATTTTGTCTTTCAAACAAAATTGGAGATATTCGTAACAAAAAAACCCTTTTTGGGCGCCATTTTTCCTTGGCGGCCAACTCCAGTCCGATTTTTAGGGGGGTTTTAAGGGGTCAAGGCGTTAAGCATAATTTGGAGATGAAACGGGCATAGGGGAGGGGATTGCGGGGAAGAGGTTGGAGGAGGGGCCCCAGAAGTTCCGCTCAAAATATTTTTAAATTTTTCCCCCCCAATAGCGGCCGTATATTTACGACGAGGCAGTGGGTCTTAGTCTGCAGAAAGGTTTGAAGGACGCGAGATCGCTCACACATTTCCCCAAGTCGCCTGAGATCAAATATCACCATTCACGGCTGGCTAAAAAACGTGTCGTCCGTAAGTATAAAGAAGTTTTACATTCTACATTTTTTTATTGAGTGTACGAAAACCCTCACATAATGGGGAAAACAAAATAATTCAATTAAGTTTAGTTTTTTTTCTTAGCAAAGATCATTATTCATGGGAAAGAGGGATGAAATAAAGAAAATTTCGCAACATTTGAATAAGTAAATTTATTATTTGGGGAAAAGGGTAGACCCCTCAAATAAAAATTATTTTAGAAAATGACGCGCTTGGGTTTAAATCCAGAACAAATTGCACGGATCCAACCCCTCAATGTTAACCTGACCCCGGCCCCCTAGAAA
>JAMZAV010009491.1:0-24510 GCA_024449915.1 Sweltsa coloradensis | reverse complement strand
TTTCCGTAATTAAAAACGCTACTGATTATAATATTTGAATAATTTTGCATGCAGGGTGAAGTTCTAACGAAATAGTAGCCCTTTTTTCGATTTTACGTTAGGGTTTGAGAGATATTACTAAAATAAGGTTATTTCGCGTGGTTTTAATATTGGTGGTGATCCTTCCCCTTAAGCAACAAATTAAATCCCATCATTTAGACTAGGATTCAATACATTTGTACGTAATGTGATACATTTAATGAAATTATGTGGATTAAGAGGAGATCTATAGTGGAGGCCCGCTCTGTTCGCACACATGGAGTTAAAAAAAAGTTGATTTGGATAAAGGGCGCGTCAACCGTTGAGTCATAATGCGCCATTCTAACCTAAGAGATATGGGGAGGAAAATCCCATAACCATCCATGGGTAGGGGAAGGAAAAGAGGGATTCTCACGTATTAGTCCTCATCGTTTTTGTCATCGTTTGTGTTGTAATGGTCGTCGTCTTCGGGGAGGTCGTCAAGGTAAGATGGATGGTCTCCGACGTCGACCGCCAGAGCTCGCATGTAGTTTCGGGGATTAATATACTCCATTACTTACCAGCTGATGATTTTCTCGCCATTTACGATTAGCAGAGCCATGCTATGGGCCAAATTCTACTCCGGGCCTAGACGGGAGCCCACTCGAGCAATTCAAATAACCCGATTTGATTCGTTTAGGCCAGTCAGGTCCCAGTCAGTACTGACCACTGAGCACAATACCGACAGTGGTGGCTGTAGCTAATCCACGAGAATCTGATTAACGAGGACCTGGATTCGAATCCCGTATAGGCAGGCAATCCTCACTGAAGCTTTTTCGCGTAACTGCAAGGGACTGTGTCCTCTTCAACGGCCCTAACTTTAAATACCTCATGCATAGCATCCTGGTCAAGTATTACACAATAAATTAAAAACAAAATTTAGGCCTACTGAGGTCAAACATAACCGTTTATTATGTATAACCGGAGCGTTTACAGGCTGGTGTATACCTTCTTTTTTATACTATATATATATTATTTAATTTCTGCCTAAAGTACTAACATAACAGCGTCATAGTCGCCTACTATAAAGCCAAGTTTAAACATCATATTTCCCAACTCTAGGGTTACAGAGATGGTTTGTATTTCTCCTAGTTATTTTCATGTGTAGTCTAATAGGCAGTGCAATCTGCTCTACACACGTTATTAACAATGTACAAAACAGACCAAAAATTAGACAGTTTTAAATTGGTGGCCGCATAGCTCAGTTGGTAAGAGCATAGCCCGGTAAGCTAAGGTCCCGGGTTCAAACCCCGGTGTAGTCACTTTTTTAATTTCTGTCTAAAGTACTAACATATATATATATATTTTTACGTAGATTTTCTCGGATATAATGTGACATAATGAAATTCTTTCGAGTTTCCGAGTTAAATAAGTTTTATTACCAACGTTTCGAACAGTTCTCCCTGCCCATTCTCAAGGTAACGACATACAAATTAAAAAACATTGAGTAAACAAACAAGACAATAACAAATAATATAAAAGACAAAACAAGTCACTGCAACTGCTCAGCATTACATTTAAGATCTTTGCGATGACCTTAACAGGCGTTTGGTAGGTGGAGCTTCATAAGATTCATAAAGTAGGCGCCCCTCTTAGGCCAATTGTAAGCTCAGTTGGTTCTCCTGTGCAGTTACTCGCCAAACATATTGCAAAATACCTTCAACCATATGCAGAAGAAGTAGCCTCTTATGTTCGGAATTCAGAGCACTTCATCGAACTTCTTCAAAACTATAAAGCTCAGCAGGAACACATTTTGGTAAGCTTTGATGTTGTATCTTTGTTTACAAAGGTGCCTATTGGTGAAACCTTAGAGATTATCAAGACCCAAATAAAGCCCCCACGTATATATTAGATCTCATAGAGCATTGTCTCTCAAACACATACTTTCGGTATGAAGGTAATATGTATAGGCCTAAACAAGTCAAGGGAGCGCCGATGGGATCACCTCTTTCTCCAGTTATTGCAAACATATTCATGGATTTTTTGGAAACTAAAGCTCTTGAGAATGCTCCATTGAAGCCAATTGTTTGGCTAAGATATATTGACGATATATTTGCCATCTGGGTATATAGTAGAGCAGAGCTTGATAATTTTCTAACTTATTTGAACAGTTTACATGACGATATTAAGTTCACAATGGAAGTTGAACAAGATAACCGCCTTCCATTTTTGGATGTGTTGGTAATGAAAACACATGACGAAAGCTTTGCCCATACCGTATATCGTAAACCGACACATACTAATAGATATTTAAATGCTTCATCACACCACCATCCTGCTCAACTATTCTCAGTTGTTAACACTCTCGCTACACGATCAAAGAGGCTATCTGACCAACACCATATAACAAAAGAAATGAAGGGACTTCGGGAAGCTCTTCTTTCGAATGGTTATTCCGACAAATCTATTTCCAAAGCGTTTAACAGAATTCCTAAGAAGAAGGACTTAAATCCTCCAGAAGTAGAGAAATACCGAAGCATGGCATATTTACCGTATGTACAAGGCACCACAGATAAAATAAGCAGACTCCTAAAGAAAAACAACATTGGAACCATCTTTAAAGCTGAACTTAAGACCTCATCAATGCTTAGAAATGTGAAAGATGTGATTCCTCATGAAGCTCATGGAATATACGAAATTCCTTGCGGGTGTTGTGAGAAAACATATATCGGAAGGACGAACCGTAAAATCTCAGCACGTCTGGACGAGCATAGAACTGCAATAAAAAACAGGCAAACTACATCTGCTCTTTTCCAGCACTATTTTGAGAAGGAGCACTGGATAGATTTCGCGAACGCAAAGACTGTTGCCAGAGTGGACCATGAAGTATCTCGTATTGTTAGAGAAGCCGTCGAAATGGAGAAACGACCGCATAACTTAAACATACGAGATGATGCGAAAAGACTAGCACCCACCTGGAAACTGGCGCTACGTGATAGCCATGTGGTGCCGATAATACCCCCAGTTGCCACGGAAAATGTAGTTCCTCCAGCTAGAGTGGATAGGAGAAGAAAGAAGCCACCTGAAGCTCCACCTACCAAACGCCTGTTTAGGTCATCGCAAAGATCTTAAATGTAATGCTGAGCAGTTGCAGTGACTTGTTTTGTCTTTTATATTATTTGTTATTGTCTTGTTTGTTTACTCAATGTTTTTTTAGATCTCTTTAATGACTCAACTTTTACTTTTAAGAAAAAGTGTTGTTTGTTGTAGGGCAAATGTGTCTTATATTATATTAACTGTAGATCCTATATGTGTATTTTCTGTTTCAGGTTTGTTATGTTGTTGATGTTATGT
This sequence comes from Sweltsa coloradensis, assembly GCA_024449915.1. NCBI lineage: Eukaryota > Metazoa > Arthropoda > Insecta > Plecoptera > Chloroperlidae > Sweltsa > Sweltsa coloradensis. The sequence continues at coordinate 21,159 of JAMZAV010009491.1, read as the reverse complement.
TGTTTTTATTATATCCTAGTATTACTGGTTGTAAAACTGTTCTGGGATAAATAAATAATAATAATAAATATAAATTAATTTATTTATATGAATAAATAAAAACGTGTAGGCTTACAATAGTGTACAATTAATACACTTCTGTGATAAATACTAGGAAAACGCTTAAGTCCCGCCGCGTTGTTGGATGAGCGTAATTGGTGCATTGAGCTGCCATGTGTTATGCGGATTTTCTGTTGTTCTGTGGAAAAATCATTACTTAGTTGAATTTTTTTAAATTAAATTTAATTAAATAACAAATTAACTTTAATTTTTTAATTTTTTAAAATTAATTGTAATTGTTAAAAAAAGAAAAAAATCGTAAAATTTCGATTTTTATAAGAAATAATTTCTCGATTGCGCTCAAATTTAACACTTATCTATTAATTCATAAAATAAGGGTTCTGTGAAAAAATCATTACAATCGGATAAAGCATGAAGGTGTTATAAGTCAAAACATTGTTAAAAAAAAGAAAAAAAACGTAAAATTTCGATTTTTATGATAAATATTTTTTCAATTGCGCTCAAATTTTACACGAATATCTTAATTCATAAAATTATGGTTCTGTGAAAAAATCATTAAAATCAGATAAAGCATGTAGGTGTTATAAGTCGAAGAAATTTTTAAAAAATCGAAAAAAATCGTAAAATTGCGATTTTCATGAGAAATATTTTTTCGATTGCGCTCAAAAACGTGGCAGTTCTAAGTTCAGAGATTTCGAAGGCCTCCAGAAAATTTCATATCAATTGGAGTATCGGTTTAGCCGGAATCGTGTGGACAAACAGACAAAAATACAGGAAAAAAAAAAAAAACATTCCGGATTTTTTTCTCCAGTGTAGTGAAATGGAATCTTCGCTTCGCTCATCCAACTAATTAAGCGAGCAAAGCGAGCGTTGAATTTTTGACCATCCGCAAGCTTTGTTCCCGATTGAATGCCATTAGTTTTGTGGCAAAATCGTTCAAAAAGTTAAAAAGTTAGATTAAAGTTAATCGAAAGTTTTTTTTTAACTAAACGGCGACAAATTCTGAGGTGGCCAAATCATTTAGAATGTCCGTCCGGTCACGAATATGTTAATTTTATTTTGATCCGATAAGTAGTGTAGATGGAAATTACATTATAACAAAAGTAACGTTACCATGGCAACGAAAACTCGCACGAGGTTCCCACTATGCACTGCCACCTAGAAGTAATCAAAATACTATCGAGGAAGCAGTGTATTATTTGTTACGTTTTCCCAAAGAAATGATGTCAAGGTCCTCTAGATGGCGGTGGATTTTATCCACAAATTAAAGGTTTACCCAAAGAGGCCTACCTTGGCAATAATAAATAATATTGGAAACATCGCCCCGTTGACAGCGAACGTCGCAAATTTTACAATTTTAATAAATTGCAATGTGGGTCTAGCTATAGCACGTGCTCGCTTATCAAAGCGTCCAACAGAGCGGTTCCTAGTAGTAAAAACAATGAAATAGTTGTTCCACTTCTAAGAACATAATTCATTTTCTCTAGGGGTGTGATTGTATTACTAATGATTTTGGTGGAGGTGCCGGGTCGCGCACGTGTGTGAAATCGTAAAATTCGTTAAGCCTATTATATTTTTGGCGCTAACTTACCAATGCTGATTACTTAGCCTTAATAGTAACCCGAGTCTACTAATACAAATTTATTGTTCATTCTGGAAGTTTTGAACTTTTTTGGGGCACAAATAATAAAAATGTGTACTATAATGTTTATTTCAACATTTTCATGTAATATTATGAATTTATTATTTTAATGAATTTTACCTGCCCATAGGGCAGGAAGGCTTATGCAGGGCGCGTGAGGCCCTCTGTAGCCTGACACAGTGATTACAGAGTTGCAAAGAGAACATGTCATAGCCTAGCCCTAATAACAAAATATGTGCTTCATTATTAAAATGATATAGAGAGAGGTTACATTTTTAAATCGATTAGATGTTACTCTGTCTTCACGTTTGGAGCCTACTTAGACTCACGTCAATAAATAAAATAAATATTGCTCATATTGTAAATAATAAATATAGTCAAAGAGCAAAATAGTGAAATTTAAAAATAAGATGAAGTACTCGGACTCGAAATTGGACTCTATACTAGAGTTATTTTAATTACTCGTTTCGGACTCGACTCGAACTCAAAAATCAGGACTCGCACACCACTAATATTTTCAGTCAGTATTTGCATTGGTTTTGTTTATAGACTAGGAAACGCTCAGTTGGACGCGTTGATAAGCGAGCACGTGCTATAGCTAGACCCACATTGCACATTTTTTTAAATTTAAAAATTTACGACGTTCGCGTTTCCAGTATTATTTATTATTGCCAAGGTATTTGGGTAAACCCGTGTTTAAATCTTTACTTTAAAATCCACCGCCATCTAGAGGATCTTGACTCCTTGGGAAAACTATTTAAACTCTTTGTTGACAAATAATAGACTACTTCCTCGAAAGTATTTTGATTACTTCTAGGTGGCAGTGCATTAGAAACTTCGCGCGTCTTTTCGTTGCCATGGCAACGTTACTTTTGTTATAATGTAATTTCCATCTACACTACTTATCGGATCAAACTAAAATTAACATATTCGTGACCGGACGTACATTCTAAATGATTTGGCTATCTCAGATTTTATCGCCGGTTAGTTTAAAAAAAAAACTTTCGATTAACTTTAATGTAACTTTTTAACTTTTTGAACGATTTTGCCACAAAACTAATGGCATTCAATCGAGAACAAAGCTTGCGGATGGTGAAAATTTCAACTCGATCCGAGCCTCCGTTCGAACGTTATCGCGAGACATACAAACAAACAAAAAAAACAAAAAAAAAAAAAACAACAAAAAAAAAAAAAAAAAAAAAAACAAAAAACAAAAAACAAAACCAGTGACTAATTTTTCCGGCAGAGTCAAATGGAAACGCTCGCTTCGCTCGCTTAATAATGGAAAATCTAAATGTAATAATCACACAACTGCAATACGTTTTTGATTAATTACATACATACACTTATTATTTCGTTGTAAATACTAGGAAAACGCTCAGTTGGACGCGTTGATAAGCGAGCACGTGCTATAGCTAGACCCACATTGCACATTTTTATAAATTTTCAATTTACGACGTTCGCGTTTCCAGTATTATTTATTATTGCCAAGGTATTTGGGTAAACCCGTATGTAAATCTTTGCTTTGTGGATAAAATCCACCGCCATCTAGAGGACCTTGACTCATTGGGAAAAATATTTAAACTCTTTGGTGACAAATAATAGACTGCTTCCTCGAAAGTATTTTGATTACTTCTAGGTGGCAGTGCATTTGAAACTTCGCGCGTCTTTTCGTTGCCATGGCAACGTTACTTTTGTTATAATGTAATTTCCATCTACACTACTAATCGGATCAAACTAAAATTAACATATTCGTGACCGGACGGACATTCTAAATGATTTGGCTATCTCAGATTTTGTCGCCGGTTAGTTTGAAAAAAAACTTTCGATTAACTTTAATGTAACTTTTTAACTTTTTGAACGATTTTGCCACAAAACTAATGGCATTCAATCGAGAACAAAGCTTGCGGATGGTCAAAATTTCAACTCGATCCGAGCCTCCGTTCGAACGTTATCGCGAGACATACAAACAAAAAAAAAAAAAAAAAAACAAACAAACAAACAAAAAAAACAAAAACAAAACGAGTGACAAATTTTTCCGGCAGAGTCAAATGGAAACGCTCGCTTCGCTCGCTTAACAAAGTGTAATTATCAAAAGTTTAACCATCCATATCAAACAAATTAAATTCATTTTCTTCTAATTGGTTTTGCTGATGCCCTTATCAATCTGCTGAATGTTTGTATTTTGTTTTGTACTGTCATTTATGAACCACTGGATAAAGATTTTATGACTACAAAAATGTGCACACTACAACCATATTTGATACATATTTTCATATCAGAAAGTTATTTTCTGGGTATTTGACGCAAATATATCATAAAAAAATCGGCTCTGGCGGCTTTAGGCTCTGACCCAGACCCCGAAATGGTCCGTGGGATACATATGCTCACACTTTAGTAATTGTCCCGGATTGTAACTTTCAAAATATGGTCACCTTATGCAAACCACAACCCGATAGGACAAACGATGTGTTTCTTCCCAAGTGATCCAGGCTAAACCTCTGCATTCTGCGTCAAAGCCTCAAACTCAAATAGTCAGTGTTGTCGATCGACAGCGACAACGTTGTAAATATAATACGTTATGCTTAGCGAGTGTCTTGACATTTCTGCGTGAATGTTAGCCCTGTGGTGCTATTTAATTCGATGAGCGAAGCGAAGGCTTCAATTTCACTTTGTTTTGTTTTTCCACTTACGTTACCCCAAGAAAAATAGCTAGGGTGTTTTGTTTTTGTTATTTTTTTTGTCTGTTTGTTCGCTCTCTACCGGGTAAACTGCATATGCGATCTTGATAACTAGGAAAACGCTTAAGTCCCGCCGCGTTGATGGATGAACTTTTTAAAGTTTTTAGTTTGTGTGGGGTATCTTTACTTTTGCAAGAGCTTTGTTTTGCTGCCTACGCATTGTAGGTGAATGTTGTCAAGTTTCTTTTGTTTCTTGTCAATTGGTATTATTTATCGTAAAAAACTTATATTAAAAGCTTTATTTCTATGTATTCTGGCAAACTTTTTCAATTTTTTCTTTCAAAAGGTACTACATCACCATAACCTAATGTCCATGTATAATATGAACGTTGTAGCCCCACCCGTTTGGTCAGAATTGGCCCAAATGGCACGAAAATATCGTACAAAAAAACAAAAATCTTATATTAAAAGCTTTATTTCTATAGATTCTGGCTAACTTTTTTAACTTTTTCTTTCAAAATGTACTATATCACTATAACCTTAATGTCCATGTATAATATGAACGTTGTAGCGCCACCCGTTTGGTCAGAATTGGCCCAAATGGCACGAAAATATCGCACAAAAAATCGAAAAAAATCGTAAAAGTACGATATTCATGAGAAATATTACTTCGATTGTACCCAAAAACGTGGCAAGTCTAAGTTCAGAGATTTCGAAGGTCCTGTCAAATTTTCATTAAGATCGCATATGCCGTTTGCCCGGTAGAGAGCGAACAAACAGACGGAAAAACAAACAAACAAACAAACAAAAAAAAACAAAAAACACCCGAGCTAAATTTTTTGGGGGGTCAGTGAAATTGAAGTCTTCGCTTCGCTCATCCAAAAATTGAAGGGGACCTTCGAAATCTTTTAACTTAGACCTGCCACGTTTTTGGGTCTAATCGATCAAATATTTCTTATGATTATCGTACTTTTACGATTTTTTACATTTTTTAATGAGATATTTTTGTGATATTTGGCAAACGGCTACTCTGATATTAATGAAACTGTATGGGAACGATTAAAATCACTGAAATTATATATGTTGTGATTTTAGAGATGTTTGAAAAATTATTTCTTATAGAAATCGTACATTTACGATTTTTTCCCCCGGTTTTTAATACGATTTTTTCGTGATATTTGGGCCGATTCTGACCGAACGGGTGGGGTTACAACGTTCATACTTTACAATGGCATTAAGATTATAATGATGTAGTGCCTCCTGAAAGAAAAAGTTGAAAAAGTTGGTCAAACTTCATAGAAATAAAGGTTTTAATATAAGCCTTTTACAGGAGTATAATTAACAAGTAATATCAAGTAACTATTGAAAAAGTAATAAGTTTTGCACTTAAAAACGTAGGCCTAATCATTGGACAGAAATATTCCAAGAAAAGCTCATCCATCAACGCTACTGAAAAAAGCGTTCGCGAAGCGGCCTATAGTAACTTGTTACTGACTCACGGTCGTTGGACAAGTTATCACCAAGTTGTCGCTGTGGACCGACAGTTAGTAACTGTTACCCCTGGTGTGCTCGCGCTCTTCCAACAGTCTAAACCCCAATGTTTTAACTTGTTTGTTTCTAGTCGACGCACAGAAAGTGGTGCCACCACCACTAGTCGGAGTTGAACGAATGAAGCTGGGCGCGCTGAACGGCCGCGAGCCATAGATATTGAACACCTATTGTAGGCTACATTAGCAGTCATTGGTCCACTTCTGTGACAATTAGAAGCTATCTTGAAATTCCAGTTTACATGTTAATCAAATGGGAGCGATTTGTAGCCCAAATAGTTCTCCAGATTGCCGCCAGGTTGTCAGGTAAGCATACTAGCCTTTAACATCAAATGATTACTAAATTCCCTTATGCAATAACTTCTTATTGTTTCTGTTAGTTCAATACCATGCTGCACAAGCTAAAACTCATCAAACAATCCAGTTAAATACTTTATTGCATTAAAAAAGCATCAATTAAAACGCCAAATCGCCATCTTGAAATGGGCCGATTGACTCTTCAATTTGCTACGCTCGCGTAGCATGTGCGGAGGTATAGGAGGCTGCCGCGAGTACGCCGGTGGCAACCTTAGCTGACATGTAAATGGACGGCCGGCTGAACGGCGCGGCCAAGGTTAAACGCTAGCGCAACGGTGGACCGGTAACCAAGGCGTCATCAAAACCGTAGCCACTTGAACGTTCATATGTGGTTCGGCGAAACCGAACCAAAGCAAGATCGTCGGTAATGTCCGACAGTTCACTTTTAAGCTAGATATTCGAACAAACAAAACGGCGCAGCTATAAAATCAATACCATTCACAATTATTATCATTACATATTAATACAAGAGTAAGTCAATCTATTAATATTATCCAGCTTTGTTTCAGTAGCAGGGTCCGCCAATGGTAGTCGCCATATTGTCGGCATGAATACTGAACAGCAAATAACTGCGTAAAAAACTCGATCATACGAGTTCAAACGACAGTTATTTGTGCAGCCACATGATAGCGAATTGCTCATTAAATTATTCAACTCCTGCGGGTAAAACGCTACAATGACGTAGAAAGAACTCAAAGGCATAAGTTTTAATATAATTTTTCATTTGCATTTTTATGAAACAATTTAACTCAAACACTTCTTAATAAACACATTCATTTACAATACTCGTTGTAATCACTCAGGTCACTATCTGCCACAGCCTTAACGAGCTTGAAAGTATCTCATTGTAACCTCTAATTAACATTTAAGGTAAGAAGAAAAATTGCTGTATGTAGTGTCGTGGGATCATTTTTGACATTACTAATTAATTGCAACAATTATTATGTGAAATTTAAAAGAGATGTATTGTTATTTTAGTTTATGTATATATTTATTTATGCCTTTATTATCACTGCATATCATGCAGTGTCAACTGTTTCCGTGTAAGTTTGTGAAGTATGAATTTTATTTGATGATATTCGTCTAAAAAAACAAGTAAATACATATTATTCAGAAACTCTACAAGAACATAAATATTGCAAAGTATGGACATGTTTTCTCAACAATGACACAAATGTGTCACTGTTTCTTTATCACAATATGCTTGTAATAAAGCGGTAAAGGTTATCAATTTGAATTTGTTAACTTGTAAAAAAAAAAAAAAAAACGACACCGCCTGTGGTCATTTCTCAACAATAAAGTACCGACAGTGTTGGCTCGAGGGCTAAGCGCTCGACTCTGATTCGGGAGGTCCCGGATTCGAATCCCGTCGAGACCGCCAATCCTGACATAAGTTTTTTTCCGAGGTTTTCCTCAGTCGTTAACGCAAATGCAAGGGATTGAGCCCTCTTAAAATAACCCTCGGACATCCCTTCAGAATTGTCCTATCCGCAATATATCTAGTTAGTCACCTGAAGAGGGTCACACCGGTTAAATCTGATGTGTATACCCTACAGCGGGCGTCCTAAAATTAAAAAAAAAAACTAACAAACAATTAAGTTTATTTTGTATTTTTACATAGCATATAAAGTTATTCATATCGTTCAATAAGCTTATTGTGAATTATGTTAGAATAATGTTAGGTCTGGTATTTAAAAATGTCCAGTTAAAATTTATCTATCAGCCTTCGAATGGTGGTTGTCATCATAGTGATAAGAACTTATTAAGACATAGAAATAGGAAGCAGGTCTTCAGTTCGTTGTGTATATGAGAGGTTATTTCCATGCAGGCGGTAGGCCTTTATAGTGTGTTTTGTCAGAAGAGCGTGATAAAGTGTCATCGATCCTATAGTACCTCAGATTAGAATGTTCCTGGTAGGTAACCGTATGCACTATTTACCACGTCTAAAACTGTCCTCGACTTCTGTTGACCTTGTTTCGAGTAAGCAATTCGCATCGCTACGAATCTGAAGAACGACATTACGTCATCCTCGAGTGCGGGAGGAGGGAGAAGAGATTTCCAAGCGAATAGATAAGTGACAACAACAAGTTGAGAACAGTCTACCGACAGTGTTGGCTAGGGAGGTCCCTGGTTCAAATCCCGTCGTGACCTGCATCCTGACTGAAGGTTTTTCCAAAGTTTTTCTCGGTCGTTAATACGAATACAAGGGATTGAGTCCTCTTAAACAGCCCTCGGACATCCCTTCACAATCCTATTCGCAATAACACCTAGTTAGACTTCTGAAGAGGGGCATAAATTGCACCCTGGGCAGATTTCCCACGAAAAATATTGAATGAGAATAGTCTCTTTCTCTAGAAGCGACGTATTTTTAGTACACAACACGTAATTTAAAACATTTTTTGTTACTATCTTTGTGCTTGCTGGCACAGACACACGCATAAATTTGAATTTTATGATTGAAATTTCCCATTTTCTAAACGTGATTTGAAAATATACAGCCCGGGAAACAATAGTGTTGTGGTAAATTATTCGCAAATGGATCTACAACTCAGCTGAGAAAATACAAAGATATTTAACTAATTATCATATTTGCAAAGTTACAAGGTCGGGTACCGATATTTTAACTTTGATAATCCGTTGTTTTTTTTCCTACGCGCCTAGACGAATCTCAATCTGTGATTGTGATTTACCAACATGCGTCATCGTGCAACTCTGATACGGAAGATTATGGGTGCGAATTCCGCTACTGGCAATCCTGAGTGAAAGTCTTTTCTGGGGTTTTCTTCAATCGGTTTGGTGAATTTCTGAAACAGCACTCGGCACATTTCATCACGATGTAATTTCTAGATTTTTCTCGTGGGAAACCCTGCTCTGGGTGCAATGCATGCCCCTCTTTAGGTATTTAACTAGGTAAAGCTTAGACAATTATTATTGTGAATGGATGTCCGCATTAACGACTGAGGAAAACCTCGGAGGAAAACTTCAGTCAGGATTGCCGATCTCGACGGGATTTGAACCCGGGAACTCCCGAATCAGAGTCGCGCGCTTATCACTTGAGCCAACACTGTCGGTATTCTTCACAAGTGTATACCCTAACACCCCAGTTACCTAGTTATAGATATTCTAGTCATCTAAAGAGGGACAGACCGAGTAAAACTGGCGTGTACCAGTGGCGGAACTAGGCGCCCGCAGGGCCCGCAACTGCGGGCGGGCCCAGGCCCGTTTAGGGGCCCCGTTAAAAAAAAGTAGTAAAAAAACAGTATTTCACACTGTTTGGAAAATATTGTATTTGTATTCGTTGCTTTCATGACCGTTTTGTGAATCTAGCGGTTTAAAGGTGAAATCTAGCGGATATTTAGGAACTTTTAACGTCCATAACACAACACAAAAACTACATTACTTTGGTATTGCATTCAGCCCACAACTTTTTAACGCACTCTAAAAACCTGATTTACTTAATTTTAGCCTGCGGCGCTATTGTTGGGGGGCTTCGCCCCCCAAACCCCCCGTACTTTGTCCTTATATAAAAGCCCCCCCGGGATGAAAAGCCTGAATACAACACATGAGCCTATATGTATGTGTGTATCAGTTAGTGGGGCCTTCACAGAAATTTTGCGGGCGGGCCCATGAAACGAAGTTCCGCCACTGGCGTGTATACCCTACAGTGGGCATCTTCAAAAAAAGTTTGTGAACTTTAATTTTATTTTGGCGTACACTTACTAAAACTAAGAAATGCACATGCCACTCAGGTTGATAAAGAACGAACGCCTGTCAAGTATATTTACAAAACTTGAATAATTCGATTTTGTGTCAACAGCTGGTCTAATAACTGGACTCATTATATTTGGATTGACATCCAATCCAAATGACATGCCCTAACCTCTTGCGAAGCAAAACCTCGTACATGCGGTGCGAAATAATGTATGGTCCAGCATTTTAAAGATAGGCCTAATATGAATCACTATTACCTTGGCCGGAAATGACATGGCAGTTTTTGATGAGAAGAATGCGGCCGTGTTGCGCGTTGATCTGAGAGGTCCTCGTACGGGTGACGTCATGGCTAGCCAGCAGTGCAGACGTATCTTCGGCCGTGCCTACAGTTTCCGTTTCCAGTTCGGGAAACTTCGACTTCGAGATAAACTTTCGCTTCGAGAGTGAGTTTTGTGTTGACCAATGAGTGATAGCCAAGCAATCACGTGCGAGACAGACGAGCCTATCAGCAGTAGCGAAATCTTTTCTGCGCATGCGCACTCTGACAACACCGTCACTCGCACTCACAGAAGGCCTATTCTTTCATAGTTACTTTTTGTGTCCGATGGTGCGAACGTTTTTGCAGTTTTACGCGAGTGTTTTAAAGAGTGAATTGAGTGCAATTTCGAACTTATTGTTAAGAACCATTACATAAACGTAATCGTGTTGCTTTGTGCGTACATTCAATAGAAATCGGTAGCTTTTAACACACTAGTTTGGTGCTTAACTAATAAAACAAGCCAGGCTTACATGTTCGTGATTGCCGACCGCCATTGTTCTAATATGGATAACGTTAAATTTTAGTTTCCATTTAAGCCTTTTGCATTAGATCCAGGTTTCTAAATACTAAATCGTGTGGTGTGGTATCAGACGAATGTTTCTTTTTAATAGCAGCACAAGTGGGGTAAAGTATTAATTCGTGTATGGCATTCTTGAGGTGGGCCCTAGACCTCCGCCTAGGCGTTTCGCCGAGACGTAGGCACAAGCCATGGCCGGCCTAGGCTAAGCAAGGACCAAGTTTTCATTGGGCATAATTAATGAGTTCGGTTGTAGAAAAGTGTTCGTACACTTAGTAGTACTGTGAAGTTATTCATATTTTTGAAAATACAGCTTTTTTGTGCTAAGACTGGGTCCTACTTCGTGACAGCTGATGGATATTTTATGCGAGCTGATTGGCCAAGGCCTGGCAAGAGGCTAGGCCTAGGCGTGGTTAGAGGCTACGCCAAGACCTCGCTAGAGGCTAGGTCGATACCGAGGCTAGGAGTTGAGTCCTAGCAAACATAGTTTGAGTGGTGATTGTGTGAAGTGCAAGCGTTATTGTGACTGTTATGATATTTGGAGAGGTTTATCTTGTGGTACTTGATAGGGCCTACTTAAAATTGTTATGCTCTTAATGAGTTTGATTTTACTTGGGGTTAAAAAGTATTATTAAACGAGATAGGTAGGCCTAGGCCCGAGGCCTAGATAGTTTGGGAACTTTGTAGACTGCAGATAAGTGCAATAAGTTGACGAGGACGACTGCAAGCCATTTGCGACCGTACATTTGATTGAGAAAGGATAAAGTGGGTAAGTCCATGTTTGTTGTGCAAATAAAATGGTCTTAATATGAAATTGCCGTGATTAACGTAGGCCTTAGTTGCGAGTGCGCTAGATAAAATAATACGTCAGAGCTTCAGTAAGGTGGGCGGATGGAGACCGGTACCATATTCTGTGTGTATTGTTTAGGACCAAGTTTTCATTGGGCATAATGAACGAGTTCGGTTGTAGTGAAGTGTTCGTAGTACTGTGTAGTTATTCATATTTGTGAAAATACAGCTTTTTTGTGCTTAGACTAGGTCCTACTTAGTGACAGCTGACGGATATTTGATGCGATCTGATTGGCCAAGGCCTGGCAAGAGGCTAGGCCTAGGCGTGGTTAGACGCTACGCCAAGGCCTCGCTAGAGGCTAGGTCGATACCGAGCCGAGGCTAGGAGTTGAGTCCTAGCAAACATAGGTTGAGTGGTGATTGTGTGAAGTGCAAGCGTTATTGTGACTGTTATGATATTTGGAAAAGTTTGTCTTGCGGTACTTGATAGGGCCTACTTAAAATTGTTATGCTCTTAATGAGTTTGACTCTAGTACTTGGGGTTAAAAAGTATTATTAAACAAGATGGGTAGGCCTAGGCCCGAGGCCTAGATAGTTTGAAAACTTTGTGGACTGCAGATAAGTGCAATAAGTTGACGAGGACGACTGCAAGCCATTTGCGACCGTACATTTGATTGAGAAAGGATAAGGTAGGTTAGTCCATGTTTGTTGTGCAAATAAAATGGTCTAAATATGAAATTGCCGTGATTAACGTAGGCCTTAGTTGCGAGTGCGCTAGATAAAATAATACGTCAGAGCTTCAGTAAGGTGGGCGGATGGAGACCGGTATCATATTCTGTGTGTATTGTTTAGGACCAAGTTTTCATTGGGCATAATGAACGAGTTCGGTTGTAGTGAAGTGTTCGTAGTACTGTGTAGTTATTTATATTTGTGAAAATACAGCTTTTTGTGCTTAGACTAGGTCCTACTTAGTGACAGCTGATGGATATTTTATGCGATCTGTTTGGCCAAGGCCTGGCAAGAGGCTAGGCCTAGGCGTAGTTAGAGGCTAGGCAAAGGCCTGGCTAGAGGCTAGGTTGATACCTAGGCTAGGCGAGTAGAGTCCTAGCAAACATAGGTTCAGTGGTGATTGTGTGAAGTGCAAGCGTTATTGTGACTGTTATGATATTTGGAGAGGTTTATCTTCTGGTGCTTGATAGGGCCTACTTAAAATTGTTATGCTCTTAATGAGTTTGACTTTACTTAGGGTTAAAAAGTATTATTAAACGAGATGGGTAGGCCTAGGCCCGAGGACTAAATAGTTTGGGAACTTTGTGGACTGCAGATAAGTGCAATAAGTTGACGAGGACGACTGCAAGCCATTTGCGACCGTACATTTGATTGAGATAGGATAAGGTAGGTTTGTCCATGTTTGTTGTGCAAATAAAGTGGTCTTTATATGAAATTGCCGTGATTAACGTAGGCCTTAGTTGCCAGTGCGCTAGATAAAATAATACGTCAGAGCTTCAGTAAGGTGGGCGGATGGAGGCCGGTACCATATTCTGTGTGTATTGTTTAAGCAGTTTTCTTTACTAATCCGAGTGAGTGCGTCTGTTAAACATCATGACATGTGCGTTACTTTATAACTTTGTGCAGGATGAGTGATTTGAGTGCTAGGCCTAGCTCTAGTTTTAAGGTGGGAAGGTGGGGCCTAGGTGGTATTGAGGTGGGTGATAGGTGGAGGGTGATGAGGATCCCTCATCCAACAGCCTATGTGGGATGTGACACAAACCGGTACATAAAATAGGTCTTAGTGGGGGATGGAAAGGGGAAGTGATGTGTTAGGTATGTGGGGAGTCGAGAGGAGTCCATGGTTTCTATCTTGGTAACTGCATGGCAACCGGAAATTACGGCCTAGGCTAACGGCCATCTTGTTTCTCTGAACGCTCATTGGGCTAGCCATTCCACTACGTTCACACCAAATCCAGATCCTTACGGAAATCTATTTCATAGACGGAAAATTATTAATTGTTGATATATTTTCTCTTTAGATATCCCAACTAAGACTGTAGTATATTTCTAATACAAAAAGGCGTGTGATCACACTAGGAATGTGCAATTAACTAATTATTTCATCGTAATCACTGGACTATAGGCCCAATAGGGGATTATTTTTTATTGTAGACCGTATTGACTGAACTGAACAAAGTGTGTACGCATAATACTGTGTATTTGCTTTTAAATATGTGAATCGCGAAAACGACAAGAAGCGTGTTATGTAATACTACAACAAAAGTCCCAAGATAGATACTTTGAAACCCTTCAAAGCTGCAGGCCTACAAGCTGCCATGTGGTGGACCAATGAAGGAAACCTAAGATACAGGTAAGCACATTTATTTTTAAGAGTGTAGGGCTAGGCTTGGTTGACCACCCATTACTTGGTAGGCCTCAAACAATCTTTAAATTGACAACATTACTTTGCGATCAGACGACTGATATTGTTATGGATTTATGAGTATCTTAGCCCCAATCACATTGTGCATGTTTAAAAGGTTTGTCTTGATATTGCATTGTATTTTATTAACAAAATTTGAACTAGGAATTCGGTTTATGCATGGTTTTGCCTAGGCTCATCTAGGCCTATAGGCACGGTGTTTGACAAGCACTAAACCTTGTGGTATAGGTTTACTTTGGAATTTGTTCTCTAGGTTTGTTTGACAACACTAAACCTTGTGGTAGGCAGGCCTATCATTGATCTTTGTTTATGCATGCTAATTAAAAACTTTCAATGTCTCATCACTAATTGTTTGCATTGAAACGTAGCCTTTACATAAATGCATGATTATTAATAATACTAGTGTAGTTTATTATGGTTAAGGTCCTTGAAAGTAGCAACAACGTTTCAGTTTTGTAAATGGTAGGCATAGTATTTTTTGGTATGAAGTTATTCAATTCAATTCAATTCAATTCAATTCAATTCAATTCAATTCAATTCAATTCTATTCAATTCAATTCAATTCAATTCAATTCAATTCAATTCAATTTATTAAGACACATTTTTCAAAAAGTATGTTTTGGTTGCGAAGTAGGGCAACCACATAAGAAAAATACTTGTTCGTGGTTACCCTACTACAATAGAGGTCTTTATTAATTAACTTATTACTAGGAAGCTTAGCAAACGCTTTTTTAGTCGCGTTGATGGATGAGCTTTTTTAATACGTTTTTAGTTTGCGTGATGGGATATCTTTACCTTTTGCAAGTGCTTTTTAATGCATTGTAGGTGATTGTTGTCAAGTTTCTATTGTTACTTGTTAATTGTTATTATATAACTAAAAAAACTCATATTAAAACCTTTATTCTATGGAATCTGGCTAACTTTTAGTACTTTTTCTTTCAAAAGGTTCTACATCACCATAAGCTTAATGTACATGTAAAATTTGAACTTTGTAGCCCTACCCGTTTGGTCAGAATCGGCCCAAATGTCACGAAAATATCGCACTAAAAATAAAAAAAAATCGTAAAAGTACGATATTCATGAGAAATATTTCTTCGATTGTACCCAAAAACGTGGCAGGTCTAAGTTCAGAGATTTCGAAGGTCCCCTCAAATTTTCATCAAGATCGCATATGCCGTTTGCCCGGTAGAGAGCGAACAAACAGACAGATAAACAAACAAACAAACAAACAAACAAAAAAAATTGGAGCTTAATTTTTTGAGGGGTCAGTGACATTGAAGTCTTCGCTTCGCTCATCCACTTACTATAACTAAAACTAAAAACTAATCTACTTTCTAGTTCTAGTAGAAGGAATGTTAATTGCGTAGTAATAACCATTATTATACCGTTATTCAATTTGAACATATTATGATGTAGATATAATTTAATTATATAATTTGACATTGATTATAATTAGTAAAATACATAAAAATATATGAAAAACTTAAAAGTATATATAAAAAAAAGTAACAAACCATCATATTGTACTATAATATGATAACTAATTAAACAAATTTGATCAAGCTAAATATAGAAATTAGTAACTTTTGACATAAACTTTTGGGTC
Organism: Sweltsa coloradensis; assembly: GCA_024449915.1. Classification (NCBI taxonomy): domain Eukaryota; kingdom Metazoa; phylum Arthropoda; class Insecta; order Plecoptera; family Chloroperlidae; genus Sweltsa; species Sweltsa coloradensis. Next base: position 5,496 of record JAMZAV010009491.1, on the reverse strand, counting down.
AGCTTTCAGTGAAAATGAAAATGAGAATTCAGATCTATCTGCCGATACTCAAGAGAATAGAGGACTTAAACATAATATGATATTAAGGATCAGGGGAAAAGCGAAATGAGACACACATGACATTATAAGGCTATATTATGCTGATTCGTTCTTAGCCATCGTTTTTAAGTTTAATTTTAATTTTAATTTTATTCCGTCTTTTCCGTAAAACCGTCGAGCTTTGAGACTTAATATTTCCTCCAACTTATTAATCGGTAAAGAGCAAATCCACTTGTGTATTTTATTATTGAAAATAGATATTGAGCTATTTCTTATTTCTGGTGGAACATGGTTATACAATTTTGGACCTAAGGTAGATATATTTTATTTCACTCTTTAAAATTCAGCAGGTAGGCCTATAGGCCTAGACCATATAATATTCCAGTTGTCATTATTATAATCAAGGTTGATACAAATAGTAATAATCGTGTACAGAATCAAAATATTTAACTTAATTTATTTAATTAGTTTAAGATGCATTTCTAACCAACAATCAATTGGTAATAATGTTAGTAAAAAGATTCACAATACCCAGTGAATTGTTATTTTAATAAACAAAACTTGCAAGAGTTAGGTGAAAAATACAAATTTGAATAAGGCCTAGTTTCATTCAGCTAAAGTCGGTTTAATTTATATTATTGACATTTCTGAGCATGGCCCATTTTGATACAAATGAACAAAACTAGCATTTTTAGTATAATTGAATAGATTTTACAAAATTCAGTAACAATTAAATGATGAGAGGCATCAATAACGTGGCATACCATTATAAATAAAATCAATAGTTTAATACATTCGTTAAGAGTCTATACCCACTCACTCACATAGGCCTAACTGATTTTCAGTGGGGAAAATAAATATTTTCAACCCTACCAAAGTCAACCTTGATGGCGCCGACACCATCGACGCGCAAATAATGACAACCTTGGCCAGAAATTTCAATAGGAAACACCTACCCAACTCATTGGGCACGATTCAGTATTCACCCAAGGGCGACACGAGATTTAACATGGCTGATTCGGAACAATCAATTGTGTTATTAATTATGTGCTAATGCTACGACTGCTCCAAAGTTACCGTTGACATACCGAATCCAAGAACTGAAGTGCTGTTAAGGTTGAATTGACACTTTCAATGTCAACTATGTAGGCTTAACAAGAAAATGGGATGATAGGGCTAGTTTGATAGGGACATGAAATAATCGCAAATACCATGTCACATGCAAATGTAACAACCTAGTGGGGAATATATCCAGGCAAGGGCGCCAGCAGAATATTTTCCAAGGAGGGGGGGGGAACAAGGGGAAAGGGGAAGAGGAAACAATATTATTCATATTTGGGTTGAGGGGGGGGGGGGGGGGGGGGGGGGGAGAGAGCGTATAGCCTTCGCAAGGTGTCTATTTTTTAGTTTGGTACTTTATAATTGATTTGGAATTTTAAAATAATGATATGAATTAAATTAAACCGATATCAAAACACTATCTTTATTGTGATAAGGTAAGCCCAAAAGAAAAAAAGAAATTGTAGTGATTAAACTTTCCTCTTGTTACACACACTGCAACTTGAATTACTTATTCTAATTTGTAAAAGAAAGCAAAATAAAATTGATTGATTGATTGGATATTGCTTAACGTCTCATATTAATGCACTTTGACTATTCGAGACGATGAGAGGTGATAGATGAGGATGAAGTATGAACATAAGGGTGGAGGGGATACGCGGCACCGGCATGTAGCCTACTCCTTTCGAAAAGTACCAAGGGGACCAACGGCTTACCGTCCCATCCGAAAGGACGGTGTAACCTTGACAGTCATGTAGGTTCCTCCACTAACCCGGACTGCCGAGCAGACGTCGAGGAGAACGAAGCCGTTACACTAGCACTCGAACCCTCCATCTGCTCTAACCAGCGGTATACGTGAGTTTCAGGGCAGAGCGGTCACCCACTCTACCCCTGACCACGCCCTTAACCCACGCCAATTAACTTCGGTGTTCTAGTGGGAACCGGTTAAACTACCTCGTCTTAACCGCCGGCTAAAATAAAATTGAAAGCATTATAATTTATAATGGCGCACTATGCTATTAGGCAAACCATACTTTAGTTTTATAAATAAATAGCACGTAACATAATATTATAGATACCACGGTATCTCGTTACATAGAAAAGTAAATGGCAGTGTTGACAATTCACGAAAAGTAAAATGTCTAAGGAACAAATTTGATGCTACATTCACGAGTTTATTTTACCCCAACACATTAAACAAGCATTGCAGGCAGTAGCGTATTAAGGAATTGACAATTTGTTGGAGGAAGGGGGGGGGGGGGGGGGCCGGGGCGGCCTAGCAAAACAAGTAGTACGGGTGTGCTGGAGTGAAGTCCAAGTTTCGCCAATGGTTATTATTGCCGAAGACGAAAAAATATAAATTTGTTTCTTTAAAAAGCTTAAAAGCAGGTTGAAAAAGGTAAAAAAAAGTAAAAATGCGTAATGTTGATGATTGATTGAAGAGTTGATATTGTCTTTGATATTTTGATTTTACCCTAATATAATAAACAAACTTTGGAAGCAGTAGCGTATCCCACTAGGAATTAACTGGAGGGGGTCAGCCGAAGGGCACGAGAAAACGGGTCTTCATGGTTGTTGCTCTTGATAGTCGAAGGCGAAAAATTGCAATTTTGCAACTTTTTAAGGAGAAAACATTTCAAAAATTTAAAATTTAATTTTGTTATTAAAAAAAAAATATATCAAAACAAACAAATACAGACACAAATTATTTTATTAAAAAAAACTTAGAGAAAAAAAAAGATTTCTCTTAATTTTTTTAATTTAAGACAAATCATATTGTAAAATACAAAGGGCACATAGGTTAAGCCCATCTTTGCTTTATTAATCTCTAAATCTACTTGTAGGCTACTAGTTGACATTGTGATGAGATAGTATGAGGCCTAATGCAAACTCAACCGCAGAGTCGTGAGGGTGACGGTCATTCGCATTCCCATTACCCTGGGCATTCCCTGGCTGGACATCTCCTGTATCCGCGCCTCTGACGTGGCTCAATGGATCTAACTAAAATATCTTTTAGTTCGGCTGGTCAGCGCCTTTTAGGTAAATTTTGAAAAAAAAAACTATTTCGGGATTGCTGGTGGCAGGAATCAAACCAGTGACCTTCGTCGGTATACAACAGCCAACGAGAGTTGACGAAAACTGTCTGAAATTAGGAAGCAAGCTAATTAATCTCTTGGCGTCTTTGACTTTCCAAAATCAACTTTTCTACAGATCGTCTATAGGTATAGGCATCCGCATAGGCCTAGGTGCCGAGTATTCGGTGTTGGTGAATAGTGGGTTGGTGGGGAGGGGGAGGGGGAGGCCCGAACCCTTCTGCAAATCAACGCCTAAGCGTCGAGGCTGCCCTAGGTTCGAATCCCGGGTTGGACTCTTCACATCTTCTCGATAACATCGTTGTAAAATATGAGATGCATAACTCGAAGAATAAAATCAGAACACTTCACGTGGTTTGTTGTCCGTTTCGCTCGCTAGATTCTCTCTCACGGTCGCAGGGAAGTGTTTTACTTGATTGTTGATACCCACCAATCTGCGCAATTTCCCATTGTACCAAGACCTCCTAGTTGACACATTCTCAGTTCCGCCTCCTCGAAATCGAGCAGTGACTGCAGTAGACTGTCAAGTAAACAGAACAACACGCAGATCAGACTGTGCTGGCGGCTTTAAAAATAGATTTTGCGCCATGTTCGCCACTATCAACGAGACGTCAGTGAGGCAATCTAATACTCCTACGCATTATACCTGCACGTGTGTTCCTACGATCATTTGGGAGGAGGGGGGGGGGGGGTCATGGTTTTCACGTCCAGTGCAGAGTGGCTATCTGCAAGGTGGCTTTAATTAACGATAACATTGAGAGTTTGTGATTCACTTACGAATTTTATCGTCGGCTGACGTTAAATGTGACGTAACATTTAACGCGATACAAACCCCTACCTTTAGCCCTGCATTAAAAATTTCGATTTTCACCTCCAATTCAATATCTTGAAGCATTGAATAATCTATTTTGTAGTGATAGCTATTTAAATAATCAATTTTGAGGTAAATTTGTATATAACTTAGTGTGATAAATTAACCACTTAACTGCATTTCTTAAATATACAAATATAGTTACAACATAACCTCAATTCCGTCAAGACAGAGTCGATATATATTGACTTTACCGACTTATCTACTTTATCGACTCTTGTCAATTATTCTTCTTCACTCCAGCGTTTTCATTGGCCGAGTGATCGCGATCACACAGCCTTCTCGAAAACATTGCCAAAGTAATATAATAACGGGCACCAGTCTGATACACACAATTTACAAAATAATTCTTTCTTTACATCTTTTGATAGACACACAAACACAACTTTTTGCAGATACACAATATCACCTACCTAGATATGTACAAAAGCGCTATAGTGTGAAGAAAATGTCCGTCTTACCCTTGATAAATTGATTGTTATACCCAGAATGTGATTGTGAATAGTCAAATATTATAATAAAATAAACAGTTTTATTTAATAATCCAGACATAAACCACCTAACGGTTGACGCACCCTAAATCTAAATAACAAATAAATTAGCCAGGTAAAAAAAATATTAAATTCTATAATTCTATCTGTAACTAGTATGGTAACGACGTTTCCGTCACGTCACTGTTTAAATATGTTCCTGTCGTTATAAATGCATATTTTACTGTTCTGATGGATATTTGTTACCTATGTTCGAAAAATTTATTTAGAACCCATACTTTCAAAATGTATACACAATATTGAAAGTAAACTATACTACATATAATGATTCATATAGGTACCTGTTAGGAAGCCCCTGACAAGCCGCGATGCGCTGGTACAACCCCTTATGCAATAAGTGGAGCTAGGGCGTTTTCAAAATTATGAACAATATTATACTTGGGAGGGGGAGGGGGCGGGGGGGGGGGGATTTTAAGTACCTGACAAAACATACAGATTTCAGTTGTGGTAAGAATATTCTGCTTGGATGAAATACAGGGTTGAAAGAAGATCAAAGTTCTTTTCCAGATGTTACTTAGTCCTACTCCTCCTGCTACTCTTTCTACTTAGTCTGTCCAATTCATAAATTTCTATACACTGTGCACTAAATGCCAGAGCTTAGAACTAAATATTCTTCGAGATTGTGATTTAGTGCTGATATTGGGGAGGGAGGGGGAGGACGACCTGAGCTTGTACATCATCAATCACTTAATAAGTTGCCGAGCACAACGTCTTATACACTGTGCACTAAATGCCAGAGCTTAGAACTAAATATTCTTCGAGTTTGTGATTTAGTGCTGATATTAGAATGAGGGGTGGGTACCTTAGCTTGTACACCATCAAGCACTTTATAAGTTGCTGAGCACAACGTCTAATACTCTGGGTGGGTACCTTAGCTTGTACA
>JAMZAV010009490.1:0-36062 GCA_024449915.1 Sweltsa coloradensis | reverse complement strand
TTTGGAACTTGGAACGTGGGCGAGAATTGGCGAGAATTTGGAACTTGGAACTTGGGCGAGACTTGACCCCTGGTCCTGGTCAATATCTACAAATCTACGAATCGCGATAACACGGTAAAACAAACTTGCTATCTACGAACAAACTTTTATAAAATGGCTGGCTAACTTTTTATTATTGAGAACTTTTTATTAATGAGAACTTTTATTATTGGGAACTTTTGAGAATTTGATAACATGTTTTTGTAATTGTAAATGTAACATAACTTGATTTGATTCATTATAATTGTATTTTGAAACTGGTTTTGTTAATTTGTGTTAACCTTTCGTTGTCTGTCTGTCCCATGCACTCAATATTTTATTTCAGTTTTCTTAAATTAAACTTCAGCAGTTGGCAAGACTACTGACTTGAGCTAGACCGGCGCACTTTTCTAAGGTTGGTAATTGTTTTTCTCAACAGCTGTTTGACTTTGAGTGACAGTGAATTTTTGTTTGATTGTTTTTCAATATTGGATTTGTGTTTGATTTTATTGTTTTAATTTGTTGTGGGGCTTGAAGGGCTATTTAGCGACAATATTACACTATAATATACAATACTATTCTTCAATATTATTAAAATGTAGTCACATAACTAAATAAATGTAATTCTTATACTGTGGTGAACCTAATTGATGCAACTCTTTCCAGAAATGGACGATTCAGATTGATCGGCGCACGTAATGTGTTGGTTAAAACGGTTTGTTTGTCTACAACTCACTTCTTGGTAGCTCACATGAATTAGTTTTAATGCATTCAACTAAAATAAAACAGAATGACACAGACTTCATGCAGGTATAATGCACACAAAATGCGAATAATTCTATATTTCAAACAGAGCTAAAATTCGAACCAACACCTAAGAACAAGGTATTAATACTCTTAGCGTAAGACTGTCAGTGTATGTCAGGTGGCTGGTTTAGATCTTAATTCTTGATGAGATGAGAGATATCATTATTATTTACTTCATATTTTATAAAAACATTTTTTTTAAATAGATAGTAAAACAAACAAAAGAGATTTCTCGATTTCCCAAAAGTTGAAGTTTTGAAGGTGAAGGAGCCATTTTTGGTTTCGCCAACATTTTTTTTGAATTCAGCATGGGCGAATTAGTTAAAACATCATATTATTTTATTGCTTCTACGATAGTAAAACAAAATTTTAAAAAAATTATTTCTTAATTTCCTAAATTTTTGAGTTTTGAACGTGAAGTGAGCCATTTTGGGTTTTGCAAACATTGTTTTTTGAATTCAGCATGGTCAAATTAGTTAAAACAGCATATTATTAATTGCTTCTACGATTGTAAAACAAAATTTAAAAAATGGTTTTCCTCGATTTCCAAAATTTTGTATTTTGAAGGTGAAAGGAGTTATTTTTGGTTTGCTTACATTGGTTTTTGAATTCAGCATGATCGAATTAGTTAAAACAGCATATTTAATTACTTCTACGACAGTAAAACAAAGTTTAAAAAAATGATTTCTTGATACCCAAAAAATTTTGAGTTTTGGAGGTGAAGGAGCCTTTTTTTGGTTTACCCCAACATTGGTTTTTGAATTCAGCATGGTCGAATTAGTTTACAAAGCATTTTTTATTGCTTCTACTCATTAACAGCATAGACTTTGAATTTTGCAGACTGAATTCCCTATGAATGAATAAACCATAAATAAAAAATAAAAAATAGGGTGCTCAACGTCAAGCATAGCGTTACAGGGAGACAAAGCTAAAAATAAAAAGAGGACTTCAAATAAGACAGAAGGAATGTATATGAAAACCCATTAAAGGTCAAACAGGGAAAATGGATGAAGTACGACAACTTTTCCCAATCTTATCCTTGGTGGAAACACATGTCACAAGTGATATATACAGTGTGAACTGGAAGTAGATGGTTACAAATTAAAAACTGTCTCTCAACAAGTAGGCATACGGGAGGAATCTCCATATACATACGGGAGGACATTAAAACAAGATTTTAGTAATTATAATGTTGGATCCAAATTTGTGGGTTATGATGTACGGATAACATCGGGTGCAAAGAACCACATTTTTCTAAAGGTGATCTTCACTCCCCCAGTGCATCACATAGTGACTTTTTTAAAAATGTTTAACGAGGGGAATTGACGAACTAGTAGACCATAAAGCTGGGACAATAATTTTAGGAGATTTCAACATCGATATTAGTAAGTGTTCCTACTATAGCAAAAAAACTTATGTATATTTTTAAATTCGTCGGGATGAAGCAATTATTTAAAAGCACCGACAAGAGTGACTCATAACAGTAAGACGATAATGGGACTTGGTATTAACAAATGATTATAAAAATGGGGTTTGCTAGTAGATAATGATTGTCATAATATCTCAGATCATGAGATGCTTTTTATTAAGGTAGAACTAAAGAAATATTAAAAAAAGGGATTTGAAAGGTGTCCAAATTATTAATAAAAGAAAACGCTTAAGAGATGAGGATGTGTTAGGTTAAATAACATATTAAGAGAAACAGAATGGAATTTGGAAACGAAGTAAATAGAGCAGCTGGAGATTTGTGGACAAGCTGTGTCAGCAATAGACCTAGTTACACCACTTCAAAATGTTAAGGTTAGTAACAAAAAAATTATAATCCATGGTTTAATAGTAATGTGCTCCATATGCAAAAGCTTAAAAATAAATAGCTACTAAAAGCAAAAGACAACTAATAGTTGTGAAGACTGGTTGATTTATACAAATTGCAGGAATAATTTATTTAAAGTCTATTAGGACAGAGAAACGTAGATACTATGATAGTAAATTATGGGAAGTGAAAAATAATCCAAAGAAATGTGGAAAGTGATAAAGAACATTATGGGTAATAACAATGTAAATAATAAGAAATGAACAAACCTAACCTTTAAGGGAATCTGCTCAGATAATCCTGCTGAAAGTTTCAATGAGTACTTTGTTAATAGTGCCAATGAAATAGTTGATGGTATAGAGCAACCTAAAACAGGGGATCCAGCATTGTTGCATCAATTTGGGCCCCAGATGGTACTAGTAGCAATACAGGGCCTAAGTTAGATAGATTTAGAGAACTAACAATAGGTCAACTGAAGCAAATAATCAGACAGCTAAAAAACCATAAAGGAACACAGGAAGGAATCTCCACAGAAATTTTGAAAAAACGTTTCCAACATATGGACTGGCATTACTGCACGCAATCAACCTGTCATTAGCTCAAGGAATATTCCCGGAAGCATGGAAAATTTCTACCATAGTTCCTATACAAAAAGTGCATAACACAAGGAAAGGAGAAGAATATAGACCCATCAATCAACATGATGCCGATTTATGAAAAAGATAATAGAAAAAGTAGTTTACAAACAATTTAAAAATTTTTTTTGACGATAATAATATACATGTTTTAAAATCAATCAGGATTCGTGTAAAACACTCGTTTTGAAAACTGCATTTTAAATTTTTTCTTCTGTCAACAAAGGAAAGAAGAGCTAGATTCAAACAAAATAATAGTATCCATATTCTTAGACTTTAAGCGTGCATTTTTAAACAATAGACAGACAAATTATGTTACAAAAAACTTGCAATGTATGGAATAGGAGGTATGTATTACAGTGGTTTAAAAGTTTTCTTGGCAAATAGATTTCAACATACAAAACAATGACAGATATCACAAAACCCTTGAAAATCAAAATGGGGTGCCCCAAGGGTCTATCTAGGGCCTCTGTTATTATAATTTATTCATGACTCAATAAGTGTATGGATAAGTCTTAAAAATCTATTTGCGGTGACCACACTTATATCTCTTGCAGGTACAACTTGCAAGAATATGTATGGAAATTTTAAAATCAATTAGGCCAAAGTTTTAGCCATGCTCAAATTAATAAATTGCAAATTTAAGTAAGTTAAAACTAAATGGCATGATTGTAACTGGCACTCAAACAAGAAAGTACAATGTAGTAAATAGTAAAGTAACAATATACTCATAGATGGGGAGAAAGCCAGAATTTGCAAGGAGATTAAATTACCTAGGCGTGATAATTTAGATAAACCTCAAATTTCACAAATCATGTCAATTATATTCTAAAAAAGATAAGTAAGAAATTAGGTTTATTAAAAAGAATAAAACCCATATATATCACCATGGATTAGAAATTTTTATATATAAAACTATTATTGCACCACATTTTGACTATTGTAACTCACTATTGTGGGATAATTCGCAAATCAGATATTAGTTTGCTACAGAAACTTCAGAATAGAGGTATGGAATAGTATTAGGATGTAACAGATACACAAGAATAGAGTATATGCTAGAACACTCAATGGACTTCTGTTCAGGGAGAGAATAGCGCTAAGTACACTAGTAATGATACATAAAAAAGGTAAAGGATTTATGGGCCCAGGTACTTAAATAACATAATATGTCAAGTAAAGGATGTGCATAATCACAAAACAAGAAATACTACCGGTAATAAACTTTACCTAGAATGTATGCATAAAAGTAGCACACAAAAAACTATTTTCTATAGTGGAGAAAAGGTTATACAATAGACTTCATGAAAACATAAGAAACGTAAACAATGTACATAAATTTAGAAAAGATTGTGTCAATTTTGTAAAATCAGAGTTTAAGGTATAGTAAAATACTAGTTTGTGCAGCTAGTTCATAGCATTTTTGATTTTTAAAAATGGTGATTTACTTGTTTATGCTATGGTGCTTATGTCCACATCAATTTAAACATTGTGTTAATGTACACCCATAACAAACTTGTAGAAATGCAGCCAAACCTTAAAACACTCAAAGGAATGAGATCAAAAAAAAAGGGGCCCAAAGCTCATCTACCCTTCCACATAAACGTACAGTGTCCCATAACAGCTCCTCGAAAAGCTTGGCAAAATAAAAATTTGCGATTATTAATTTAACGAAATAGTTTATCCAAGTTCTTTTTTTCTAATTAATTTAACGTAATACATGCAATTCTATTTGCCAAGCTTTTCGAGGATGCTTTTTAGGGGACACTGTACGTTTATGTGGAAGGGTAGATGAGCTTGGCCTTTTTTTAGATCTCATTCCTTTTGAGTGTGTAAGGTTTTGGCTGTATTTCTACAAGTTTTTGTTATGTGTGTGATCTCATTACTTTTTCAAGTTTCCCTTACAAAATTATTTTGCTAAAATATAATATTTTTATCAAAGTTGATTTAAAATTTTATGGTATTAGCAGTAACAATATAGGATGTAAAATATCTAGACCCGGGTTCATGTACATCCTGGGGATAGGTGGTATAACCTGGTATAACGACGGTATAAGGATTGGACCCCAATTCTTGAGTTCGTAGGAGATGAGTTGAAAACGCAATTTGAAAACGAAGTCGTTTTCGTTTACGAAGGAATTGGTATTCCCTTAACGGTATCGTGGAAAACGTCATGGGGTTGTGAGTTGAAAGCATTGATATTAATTAAACCCCTATAGTAGGCTAGATTAGCAGTCTCCTATACCTCCGCACAGCCGCGAGCGTAGCAAATTGAAGACTCAACCGGCCCATTTCAAGATGGTGATTGGTGTTTTAATTTATGCTTTTTTAATGCCCAAAAAAGTATTTTACTGGATTGTTTGATATGGTTTTAGCTTGTGCAGCATGGTATTAAACAAAAGAAACAATACGAAAATGATTTTCTAAGGGAATTTAGTAATCATTTGGTGTTAAAGGCTAGTATGCTTGCTTACCTGTCAACCTGGCGGCAATCTTGAGAACTATTTGGCCACAAATCGCTCCCCTTTGATTAACATGTAAACTGTCATTTTAAGATGGCTTCTAATTGTCCCGGGAAGTGGACCACCGACTGCTGGTCTAGCCAATTATATAGGATGTCTGTGGTTGAAAGAGTATCACGAAATCCAAACACTTTAAAAAATTTGCGAACAGCAAAGAGCTCGAAAAAGTTCTATATTTATTCTAGATGGCAGTGCCTTCATAAACGGGGCCCCAATCGAAAGACAAGTTGTATGAAATGATTTGATTGTTGCAATTATGTAAACAAACAGTTGAGCAAGTTCATATCAGAACAATGTTGGCTGGCATAGGGTTGGCTAGGCTTGTCAAACATGTAATGTAAGTATGAATTTTTACTAGTCCTATAGCCAAATGGAAACTTTTAGACCTACCTTTTGCATTATAAATAATTTTCCCCCATCTGGGCCTAGGCCAGGGACGGTTTCTGATTTGTTTTATGAGAGTATAATGACACCTTTTCTCGTTCCACACAAAGGGAAAAATTTTTAAATGTCCGCTATTTTTTTACGTATCGCACTTTCCCGCCTAACTCTGCTTATCCCGTAAACAGTGTCAAGTAACTATGGTTATTGTTGATTGTATCCCAAAGTTTTTAAAGGCTTTTTTTAAAAAACCTTTATTTGGAAGCCTTAAACAATTTTTTTAAATTTTTTTTTTAAAAAGAGACTTATTTTTTAAAACCCTTAAATTCCATGTAAAATATGACTTTGTAGTCCCCCCTCTGTCAATCGCGGGCCACGTATTGATGTTAGCAGTAGCAGTATAGGCAGTAGGGGAGTCAGTAGTAACATCCTTAAAGTGATTTTGAGCATGTTCAAGCCTTTTTTTTCCCAGAAGGAAAATCGCCCCCCAAATAAAAATTTGGCAGGGTTTGTCAGGTACCAAACCCCCTCGATTGTGTATTTTTAAAAGTTCACATCACTTTACATGACGGCTGGGGTAACCCTCGAAATCACCCAACTCTGCTTGGTTTTAAAGGTCTTGAGTGTGTAGCGCCCGCGGCTTGGCTGCGGCCCCAAACGGGCACCTAGATTTCCTGAAAAACAGAGCACGCCATTAAATGGCGGCGCAGTTATTTTTTTGTTTAAAACAATATGCGTAACACGGCCCATGTTTTGCTAAAAAGGGCATTTGGGATTTTTTTAAAAAAAATAATCCCAAGGGCTACGATCAAGCCCCATAAATCTCTTAATAGAAATTTTCCCATATAAAAATAATTTTTACTGTACACCTTTCACTGCACCACAGCTATGTAAACAAAAAATTAACAAACAAATATTAAAAATTTCACAGTTTTTTTTTATCGTTTTTTTAAAAGGACAGGATTTGCGAAATTTTGCGAAAAGAAAAGAAAAAGGTATATTTTTTTGTACTTTTTTTATACCTGTCCTAGGGGGACAAACTACTATTGTTTATCGCATTTTGGCTTTTGTCATCAAAACTGGTTATTTGTGCGAAAAGTGGTCTAACAAAGTTATGCGGCCTAGGGGTTGGGTAAGAAAGCCTGGGCTTGTCAAACATGTAAGTAAGTATTTTTTTATCTAGTCCTATAGCCTAGGAAATTTTTTTCCTCACGTTGTATTTTAAATAATTTTTCCACTGGGGCCCAGCCGGATGTTTTGATTTGTTTTATGAGAGTATAATGACAACTTTTTTTCTTTACACATAAGCAAAATTTAAAAAGTCCCCCATTTTTTTCGTATCGCCTTTTCCCCCCTTACTCTGTTTTCCCCAAAAAGTTCAAGTTAACTTTGGGTTTCTTGTTGATTGTATGCCAGTGTTTAAGGGTTATTTTTAAAAACCCTTTTTTTGGAAACCTTCAACAAAATTTTTCAACTTTTTTTTCAAAAGGACTATATTTTTATAAACCCTTAAAGTCCATGTAAAATAAGAAATTGTAGTCCCCCCCGTCTGGTCAGAATCGCGGGCCACTATTAGATGTTAGCAGTAGCAGTAGTAGGTCCGAACTAACATCCTTAAATGATTTTTTAGCATGTTTCAAGCCCTTTTTTTTCCCAGAAGGAATAATCGTACCCCCAAAAAAATTTGGCAGGTGTTGCAGGGACCCAAAAACCCCCGATTGTGACAGTTTTAAGTTTTACATCACGTTACATACGGTGGTAACACCTCGAAATCACCCCAACTCTGCTTGGTGTATAGGTGCTTGAGTGTGTAGCGCACCGCGGCTTGGCTGCGGCGCCCTAACGGGCACCTAGATTTCCTGAACAACAGAAAGCACGCCTTTAAAATGGCGGCGCAGACTTAGTTTTTGTTTAAAACAATAATGCAGTAAACACGGCCCATGCATTTTGCTAATAAGGGCAGTTGGATCTTTTATAAGTAATCCCAAGGCTACGATCAAGGTCCATGAATCTCTAATAGAACTTTCCTACTACAACTAATGTTACTGTTACACCTTTCACTGCACCACAGCTATGTAAATCAACCCAAAAAACAAACAAATATTGGAAAATTTGCACAGTTTTTTTTTTATCGTTTTTATATAGTGACAGGAGTTTCGCGAAATTTTGCGAAAAGAAATGAATAGGTATATTATTTTAGTACATTTTGTATAGCCTAGTCCTAGGTGGACAATCATACTATTGTTTATCGCATTAGGCTTTTAGTCATCAAAACTGGTTATTTGTGCGAAAAGTGTGTCATAACAAAGTTATGCTGGCCTAGGGTTGGCTAAGAAAAGGGCCCAGGGCTTGTCCAAACATGTAATGTAAGTATTTTTTTATCTAGTCCTAAGCCTAATGGAAATTTTTTCCTACACTGTTGTATTTTAAATAATTTTCTACATCTGGGCCTAGGCCAGGGATGGTTTCTGATTTTTTTATGAGAGTATAATGACAACTTTTCTCGTTTCACCCCTAGAAGCAAAATTTAAAATGTCCGCCATTTGTTTACGTATCGCACTTTCCCGCCTTACTCTGCTTATACCGTCAACAAGTGTCAAGTAACTATGGTTACTTGTTGATTGTATGCCAAGTGTTTAAGGCTTATTTTAAACCTTTATTTGGAAGCCTTCCAACAAACTTTTTCAACTTTTTTTTTCAAAAGAGACTATATTTCTATAACCTTTAAATGTCCATGTAAAATAAGAACATTGTAGTCCACCCGTCTGGTCAGAATCGCGGGCCGACGTATTAGATGTTAGCAGTAGCAGTAGTAGGCAGTAGTAGGCAGTAGTAGGCAGTAGCAGAAGCTAACATCCTTAAAGTGATTTTGAGCATTTTTCAAGCCATTTTTTCACCAAGAAGGAATACTCGTACCCCAATAAAATTTGGCAGGTGTTGTTAGGTACCTAAATCCCCTCGATTGTGACAGTTTTTCAAGTTCACATCACGTTACATGGGCGGCTGGGTAACACCTCGAAATCACCCCAAGATCTGCTTGGTGTATAAGGTGCTTGAGTGTGTAGCGCGCCGCGGCTTGGCTGCGCGCCTAACGGGCACCTAGATATTAATAGCTATATATAGCTAAATAAAGTTTACTAATACTACTACCATAGAGTCAAAACGATCCCAAACTTCCGAACCACTAAACCATGGTTTAATTTTCCCTAATTTCCTCGGAATAGTTATATTTTAAATGTGGAATCCTTCCCGACCAATCTAAATCAATAAAATCCGACAAATTTTGAAAGCTGGTCTCCCTGATGATGATGTCATTGCTGACAGATTTTCTAACCCTCGCCCACGTGCTCGGCAACACGTGCGCCAACAAACTCTACCCTGGCTTAGAGCATCACATGGATATAATGTATTCACTAACAATTCAGAATTTTAAAGACATTGCACAATCACAAGGCACTACTACTTCCACTGCTCCATGTTCTTGTCATCAGGCACCACTATTTTTGAATTGCTATGCGCTGTACGCTCAAAAGACAGTGCATCCTCTGCGTGTGTAAGTGGTAATCCAATTGAGTAAAAATCACCCTTGCACGTGGCTGGCAATGAAATTACACAATCCCTCGAGCAATCATCCCCCACTGTACTGTGACCACTGTAACAACCACCACGCCTACAACCACTGTAACTATCACCACGCCTACAACCACGGGAAAACTATCACCACGCCTACAACCACTGTAACTATCACCACGCCTACAACCACTGTAACTACCACCAGCCTACAACTACTGGAACTATCACCACGCTACAACCACTGTGAACTATCACCACGCCTACACCACTGGAACTATCACCACGGCCTACAACCATGGAACTATCACCAGCCTACAACCACTGGAACTATCCACCACGCCTACAACCACTGGAACTACCACCTACGCCTACAACCACTGAACTATCACCACGCCTACAACCACAGAAACTATTTCCACGCCTACAACCCACTGAAACTATCACCACGCCTACAACCACTGTTACTATCACCACGCCTACAACCACTGGAACTATCATCACGCCTACAACCACTGGAACTATCCCCACGCCTACAACCACTGTAACTTCCACCACGCCTTCAACCACTGGAACTTTAACCACGCCTACAACCACTGAAACAAGACTCTAAGAAAAGGATGCGTCAGACTCCCGCAGCCACTTGTTGCCCGTGTACGGTACTTGCTGCACGCACGGACACGAGATATACGAGCCTCTTAGAAAAAGGATGCGTCCAGACTGCCGAGCCATTTGTTGTCGGTGTGCGGTTTTGCGAACGCAGCAGACACGAGATATACAACTCTTAGAAAAAAGGGGGGGGGGGGGAAAAAAAAAAAAAAAAAAAAAGGATGCGCCCAGACTCCCGAAGCCACTTTTTGTCAGGTAGGGTACTTGCTGCACGCAGAGACACGAGATATACAACCTAAAAAGGAGGATGCGTCCAGACTGCCGCAGCCATTGTTGTCGGTGTAGGTACTTTTTGGCACGCAGCAGACACGAGATATACGAGACTCTTAGAAGAAGGATGCGTCCAGACTGCCGCAGCCACTTGTTCTCAGTGTACGGTACTTGCTGCACGCAGCAGACACGAGATATACGAGACTCTTAGAAGAAGGATGCGTCCAGACTGCCGCAGCCACTTGTTGTCGGTGTACGGTACTTGCTGCACGCAGCAGACACGAGATATACGAGACTCTTAGAAGGAGGATGCGTCCAGACTGCCGCAGCCACTTGTTGTCGGTGTACGGTACTTGCTGCACGCAGCAGACACGAGATATACGAGACTCTTAGAAGAAGGATGCGTCCAGACTGCCGCAGCCACTTGTTGTCGGTGTACGGTACTTGCTGCACGCAGCAGACACGAGATATAGAGACTCTTAGAAGAAGGATGCGTCCAGACTGCCGCAGCCACTTGTTGTCGGTGTACGGTACTTGCTGACACGCAGCAGACACGAGATATACGAGACTATTAGAAGAAGGATGCGTCCGGACTGCAGCAGCCACTTGTTGTCGGTGTACGGTGTTTACAGCACGGCCAGCGGTGGCCGACACGGGCGAGTATTAAACCAGCTACATAATATCTTGTTAGTTGTATTGAAGTTAACCTGTACCATGTCGGGACAAGTACGCCAACACTCATAGTGTGTAAAGTATGCCATGTTCGACGACTCTTTACAGCACAATATATGTGAATAAACATCAGTAATTCGGATAAGGGTATAGTTCCAAACGCCTGTCGGAACTGTTTAGTCCCAACAGTCCTGAGCGCATTAAGCTATTGCACCTTCACATAGGATAATATTACGTGTTCTACTTTTTTTTGAAAGTGTAGAAGAAAGAAGACAACAATTGAAAATTATTGCTTTTTGAACAAATATATAATCAATTTAAAAATCAAAACTTGTCCATTTTGTACCCGATTTCAATATAAAAAAGGCATTTTATTGAAAGTTTTTTATTTAAAAAAAAAGTGGGGTACGTATTCAAAAATGATAATTTTCAGCAGAAATCATCAACACCAGTGCGCGCATTTGAGTTATCCAAGATCAGCGTCCCCTCTTAATTTTGTTTAATGGCTCCTTCCTTTGATCTCGACCAATCTCGACTTCGATCAAACACGAATGCAGCACGCATGCAATAGTCAAGAGCAGCGGGCGGAGCGATACGGCGTGATGTTATTTAGTTCAGTACTTTTGTCAACTTCCAGGATATTTTTAGATTTTTTTCTAATTTTTATTTGGTTTTGTCATTTCCGGTGATGTCATTACCATTACAATTTGCTGTGATTTTTGTTTATCTTAGTAATTTTGTTTATCTTTTTTATTTTATTTTTATTTTATTTTATTTTGTAAAAACTTTGTGATTTTTGTGATATAAATTGTTTCTTTATGATATTGTGATTTTTTTACGATTGTGATTTTCTGTTATTTTATAAATTTCAATGATTTATATTGATTTCCGTAATTTTAGCTGTTTTTGTGATTTTTGCCTTTTTTATTTTTGTTTTGATTTCATGATTTTTTAATCGTTTTGATTTTTTGTAATTTTTGTAAGTCTGACGTAGGGCCAACATAGACCACCCTTAGTCACCCTACTGTATTTTAGCGTTGGAGTGGGGGTATTCGTCGAGGGAAGGGGTGCGCGAGGTGGACCACGCTTGGACAGCTCTTTCCCTCTCCTGCTAGCAGCTGATGTCCCGACAGCAGAGTGCGCTGTATTTAAACGAAGCATTTCACCTAATATTGTTTTTAAATGGGAACAAATGCCATGTTTGGTGCTGTTTTTTTCCGATAATGTTTTAATGTGAGTTTGTTATTATTATTATTATTATTATTATTACTAGGAAACGCTCTGTTGGACGCGTTGATTGAGCGAGCACGTGCTATAGCTAGACCCACACTGCACATTTTTTTAAATTTAAAAATTTACGACGTTCGCGTTTCCAGTATTATTTATTATTGCCAAGGTATTTGGGTAAACCCGTGTTTAAATCTTTACTTTAAAATCCACCGCCATCTAGAGGACCTTGAACTCCTTGGGGAAACTATTTAATCTTTTTGTTGAAAAATAATAACTGTTTTCTCGAAAGTATTTTGATTACTTCTAGGTGGCAGTGCATTAGAAACTTCGCGCGTTCTTTTCGTTGCCATGGCAACGTTACTTTTGTTATAATGTAAATTTCCATCTACACTACTTATCGGATCAAAATAAAATTAACATATTCGTGACCGGACGGACATTCTAAATGATTTGGCTATCTCAGATTTTGTCGCCGTTGAGTTTTGAAAAAAACTTTCGATTAACTTTAATGTAATTTTAACTTTTTGAACGATTTTGCCACAAAACTAATGGCAT
This sequence comes from Sweltsa coloradensis, assembly GCA_024449915.1. Classification (NCBI taxonomy): domain Eukaryota; kingdom Metazoa; phylum Arthropoda; class Insecta; order Plecoptera; family Chloroperlidae; genus Sweltsa; species Sweltsa coloradensis. Next base: position 22,980 of record JAMZAV010009490.1, on the reverse strand, counting down.
TCAATCGAAAACAAAGCTTGCGGATGGTGAAAATTTCAACTCGATCCGAGCCTCCGTTCGAACGTTATCGCGAGACATACAAACAAAAAAAAAAAAAAAAAAAAAAAAAAAAAAAAAAAAAAAAAAACAAAACCAGTGACTATTTTTTCCGGCAGAGTAAAATGGAAACGCTCGCTTCGCTCGCTTAATTATTTTACCCAAACCAAAATACAAAAATTTGTAAAAAAAAAAAAAACGGCAGCAAGCTCTTCTTCAAAAGTCTTCGGCTGTGAATGCTGTGAGATGTGCTGTGTTGAGCCAAGCTTTTTATTCTTTCCCTATTTCGCTTTTAAAATAAGTAAGATCATTTCGCCTGTTGACGAGCGCCAAACCAACGATTTTTGTGGTAAAAAAGTAAAATTTTAAACTCGAAATCATAAAAAAAAAATCTTGACCATAAACCCAAAATTAAATGGCCAAGCCATTTTTTTTTAATTTCGAGTTTAAAAATTTAAATCTTGGCCATGAACCAAATTCAAGGCCAAGCCATTTTTTTATAATTTCGAGTTAAAAATTTAATTTTTTTACCCCCAAAAATCGTTGGCTTGGCGCTCGTCAACAGGCGAAATGATCTTACTTATTTTCAAAGCGAAACTAGGGAGAAAGAATAAAAAGCTTGGCTCAACTTCTATATCTCACAGCATTCACAGCCGAAGACTTTTGAAGGAGAGCTTGGCTGCCAAATCCGCATAACATATGGCAGCTTAATGCACCAATTACGCTCATCCAACAACGCGGCGGGACTTAAGCGTTTTTCCTAGTTTTAGATATTACACATTTACAGTCATTTATTTACTAGACAACATATCGCAAACCACTCCCCCGGAAAGCGGGCAAGTAGCAACATAATGTCATTAAATTCAAAAAACCCTGAGGAAAATAGTTCCGCTTCTTTCTCATGATCTAGATTTAGATTTTTTGGCGTGGCGACATTTTAAAGATAGCTGCCGTCGTTTTTTTTTTTATTCTCGGCATCTGCAAAGAATCTCATTTATTTAAATACTGTTGGTCGACTCTCCACTACAAGACCTTCACTGAAAACCCAGCTCTTTACCTTACCGTGGTGTGAAGGTAAGGGGAGTCCCCTCCCTGACTAAAATTGAGCTCTGGCTTCATGTCGTGCAGACTACACGGGGCTGGGCGTAACGCTCCTCTGTCTGGTACCTGATTCCAAAACGTCAAGTCGTCTGGTTTGAACGGGTGCCCCTGGTAGTCTGGTTTGGGAAAAGGGGTTTCCGAGGGAAAGCATAAAGATGTGTAGTAGACGTTACTCGTAAAAGTTGTCGACGGCTACTCTTCGGCGTTGCTTGGGAACCTTGCTTAAAAGAGTACTAAGGGGGGGTGTTAAAGCTCCCTTCTCCCCCAGAGACAGAACGCCTGGGCCGACTGTCTCTGGGATCTGGAGGATGTCACCCCGTAAGGAGTTGGACTCTTAGGGGCTGAGGCCTTGGCAGTAGATGAAGACGGACCTATAATGAGGTGATGCAGTTAAAATCGCAAACATTCTCTAGGCGAGTCGGCGGTTTGTAGTAAGAACTCTTTTTATCTACTATGTTCTTATGTTGATGACGCCTTCCTTGGACGTTTCAGAAGCTCGGCGGGGCTACCCCTCCCAGTATTCCGAGTCCAAGGTAAATGATGGCAGGCGCTTGAGGTGTCGGACTAGGGTTTCCCTAGATCTAGTATCCGAGCCTAGCCATCAAAACATGATGTCGGTATGGGGCTTGCCTGGGGTTCCCGGGGTTGCACCGTCTACCTGGGGATCCTAGGTAGGCAGGTTTCACAGTGTCGACATCATGTTCGAGCGGTTCGGAGCGGCTGAAGTGAACCAGTCGTGAAGATGACGCTAGCAAAAAGCGTTTGAAGTGCCGGACCAGAAAAAATTCTGGACTAGTATCCGGCTTAGTTGCTGAAGTTTCGATGATGAGGGAAACCTCGGAGAGACAGCCCCCTGGACTGGTGAGAATGGGAACCTCTCACCGGGAAAGGGGACGCGGTATCTCTACTTTTTGAGGTGTCGATCCTGTGATCTCTTCTGATCACAGGTATTAGTATCCGAGTCGAGTGCCTCAGGAGGGAGATTTTCTTTGGAGTTAAAGTCTCTTGAGCTTGTCTTCTCCAACTATATTAGGGGTGGGCCCAAGGGGTATATAGGCTTTGCCGAGGGGACCCCCTCCACTACTCAAACCTGATTTATTTTATCTATCTATATATCTATCTCCACTACAAGTTTTTTTGGGTGTGCATTTACAATTTCAACTCTATATACAATGAATTATTTGATATTTTGTGTTATATAACAATATTATGTACATCAATATCATTTTTTTTCAATCTGAAATCTTTCGTAAGTACCGGAGGTATAAAGTCGTGGCTTTTATCTTTTTTTACGTAAATACTTTCAAGTGTTGTTAACAACATAGCTACCTTGAATAGTCACATTAAAAATTATTTTTAATATTTTTTGTTTAAAAATGGTGGTTTTGCACAAGGATAGCTGCCTAGCTGCGTTGGCAATATTGGTTAAAGAACTCACTTGGGCACGACTTTTGTGGTAATATCTTCACATTAACCAAAAGTTTAAAATAAATATATTAAATCGGGTTGTTTTGTAGCAGTGGTAGTCAACGGTTGATGATATTTTTCAGTCAAACAACCCATTAAATAAATATATATCATCAACGAATAGCGAGACATTTACTGGTTCTATTATATTCTATATTGATATAAATATAAGTAAATATATCTTTGGTGGGGCGGAAGAAGGTTTCAAGTATTTTTGGACCATTTTGGGACTTGCCCAATCTGGACATGCTCTTTCATTTGGACATCAGGACAAAAGAACAAACATAACATTATTTGTGTTTCTGCCCGTGGACTTAATGAGTCTAGTCATTCAGTCACAAACTTCGACTCGGGGCGAAAGGATCAAGATATTTTTTTTTTAGAAAAATGCTGACTTGTCCCTTTATACCTACATAGCACATTTTTGTTCATCATGGTTTTTACCTATGTCCGTAGCGATATGTCATTGTGTTGCGTATTGTGGTGTTAGTTATACGAATTCAAATAGTTCGTTATGATTTAGTGCGTGTTTCAAGAAAAAGAATAGCTGTTGAAACTGTGCACTTCGATTTGGGAGACCTTGACCTGCTAGAGTGCGAACGTTTGGCGTCCAAAGTGCAATACTTTCGTACTTTTCGGATGATACATGAAGGGAAATCAACATTTTCTTGTTCCGTTTTCAGACTCCGATAGATAACTAAATAATATCTCATCGGGCCTACATTGCCTTATTTCGATTTAAGGGAATCTGCTGCAACTTGGAAAATGTTTTCTAACATGCAATTTTGTATTATGACGATTAATTATGATGTTTACCTCGTGAAAATATATATATTTTTTAATTCTAGCATTTTTTGGGGGCAATTTATGTGAATTTTAAAGGCCAAAACTAGTAAGAACATTCATTTAAAAGGCAAATTGGAAAAAAGCGGCAATTTTTGTCACATGTTTAGTGCTCTTTAAAGAAAGTAGTGAAAAAAGTTTTTGAGGTTATCGTATCACAGTTTAATTGTTTTGAATTTTTTTAGTTTTGGTCGGAAATGTGACTCAAAATCGGGAAAGTATTGCCAACCAGAATATTTTTAATTATGTTAGAATAAAATTTGGTTTTGTGTTCACCACTTGCGCTGAACCATCAGCTTTTTGAATTCAAGTTTTACTTTTAAATATAGCACCAAATTGGCTGATCAGTGTTTAGCAAAACTGAGCGATGTAAATCTTCCAAACCGCCTCGGACGTTCGAGTTAAGTTGATCGAGGTCGCAGAGATGCCTGATGCGTGCGAAGTACTCGTGGCAACTCGCTAGACTGGCCCGTAGTCGCTACTGCTAGCGAACTTTGAACTAAACGCCGCTTATCTTCTAGATCGTAGCGCGTTTTTTAGTACATTTATTAGGGCTCACCGCCTGGGTTAAGGTCCCATTGGTTCCTTGATAATTCCTATCAAAATCCTACAAATGCAGTGAGGCCAAGGTCTTGGTAACCATGGCAACCAGAGTCGATAAGGACGTTTCCTTCCCCGTTTATCGTCGTAATCAACTCAAGCACCAAACCAAGTACAATGTTTAATATACAATTTGCAGATAAGTAGGTATGTGATTCGTTGACTATGATGTTATAATATATATACATTTTTATATTAGTTTATTATCATAATTAGGCGTACGTTCATGCCTCATTCAAACTAGTAGAATATATTAAATTGCTTGCATGGATGGGGGGGGGAAGAACAGCTTGCTACATCCAGTTACATACTTTTGTGACGGTGGAGAACGCCGACAATTTTCTAGGGCGGTGAGGGTCCCAAAATGTTTTTAACACCAAAGCAACACGACTTAACAGCCAAACCAAGCTCTTCTCTATTAACGTAGTTAATAAGATCCAGGTGATCTCTAAGCTAACATTGGACTAGATGGCGCGTCATCAATAAAAAAAAGGCCCTAGCTGCTAGTGTTCGGTTTCGTTGTCCACAATGGGCTACTCAACGTAGGCAGCGCCCCCACCCATCGCAACCACGTAAATAGTAACCACCCACTACATTGGGAATATGATGCTAGAACGTAATCACCTATCGTTTTCAAAGACACGTTATTAAATCCATTTTCCACTTGAATTAAATTTTTTATAAAATAAAAGTTATGTTATGGTTTGCCTATTCCTGCTAGGTGTACTATATAACAAAATAATGGTGTGGTCTAACTTTGTCATTATAGTTCATTTAGCTCGTCATACGCGATTTCCTTTTTGTAGAGGCAAACGATCGTCTACATTCTTTCCGCCTAATGTGTAAATGCACGTGTAGCAATTTAAATCGATTCAATTCAGGGACGTTGACGTGCGCTCCTATATACAGAACTTGCCACGGTTCACGTGCTCCATAGGGCTATGTATAGATGTACAACTCAGGGAGGGCGCATAGGAACGTGTATTTTAAGTTTGGGTTGGGGAGGGGGGGGGGGGGGGGGGGGGGGGGGGGGGGTGGGGGGGTGGGGGGGGGGGGGGTGGGGGGGGGGCGGGGGGGGGGGGGGGGGGGGGGGTGGGGGGGGGGGGGGGGGGGGGGAAGTGGGGGGGGGGGGGGGACAAATCTATTTAACATAGCAGACTTTTGTGGGCGGAATCTGGGGTCTAGGCTAATTCCCAGGCCCGGCCGAAGATTTTTTTTTTCACCATACTAACAGGATTTCGTCATGTTTTATAACACTGCACTAGGACCTGTTTTAAACGAACGTGAACTGGCCAATTTAGTAAATTTCAACCTACTTAATTTTTATTGTAATGACGAAGCATACAGGCAAACATATTTACTTTTTAAACCAAGGTGACTGTCGAATTGTAGTAATTTTATGTGCATATTTACTAACGGAAATTCTGGGATTAGTATTTTACTCGGTTAGTTTTTGCCCCCCCCCCCCCCACCTCCCCACGTTCCTACGCCAACTGATGTCCTATTGTTTTTTCTTGGACATAACTTATCATTGTTTGAAGACTATTTGCTAGATGGACATAACATAAATAACATAACAATAATATTCGTATAAGGACTGAGAGTTGCGCGACACGAAGACATCGTAACTGTTCCTTACAGTTTCCTGTTGGCACCACTTACTAAGGTTGCAGTAGGAATAAGGCGCGTAGGAACGTTTTAGAAAAGTTGAGTCCATTACAAATCTTGTGGGCGGCAGCTGGGGGTCTGGGGCGAAGCCCAGCCGCCGGTGGGGCCTTTCGCCAAAAGTTTAATGTTCATTTCAAATGCGCCGTTTTTTTTAATAGTTTTCTTATTATTTATTAAATCTGTCGATCTTCTTTTTCCTTCACACCTTCCTAATTTCAAATGCCACCTAACACAGCTTAACTAATGATAATTGTTCGATAGCATCTTTTAGCTGGCATGCACTCCCCATCAAATCGCTGACAAACAAGCCCTAACACTCACCCTACTATCAACTTGTGATTGACATTCGTTCATTTAGCTCGCTCAACTTCTGTTCTTTGATTTGAACTACAGATTGAGCATAGAGCCTACATCCCTCTGTATTCTGTGAAACGCTAGTAGTAATTAAACGATTCAATCAACTAGACCACTCTTACACTTACTATTATAAATTTCAGCTAAGACGGTTAGTTTCGGACCTCTACAAACTTTGACACAACCTCTGTCAGGTGGCTGTGAATTAACGTCACGCGGTCACATGGTCATTATTGTAAGAAGATTGTTATGCTCGTGTAGATTTTTATATCGTATGCCTTTCTTTTTATTTTCGTTTATGACACGCGAGTAATCGTATTCTCATTGATTTAGTAATATGCGAGATGTTTATGCATTAGTACTGTTTTGTTTCTATACTTATGGCTATTGTGGGGGTCAAACTAATATGCTCAATTAAATTCTCATTGCACTTATATAATTAGTGTGCTTAGTATACATGGCCACCCCATAAGATTTTGTATGGTGCATATTTTAAATTGTGTGCGGGCGTTGTGGTCGGGCGTGGGATTTGTACTGGACAAAAAGTTTTGAAACAGTGATTACTAATTTACAGAACAAGTGCCAATGTTGTTATTTTTGCGAGCAAATCGCTAAGTTGATAACACGGGGGGGAGATAGTGCCCCCACCCCCCGCCTACGGACTCCGGACATCATGCCAAGGTCACAGAGTCGCGTCCGCAGCGCCGCATTGTTTTATCTCAATGTGTACGAAACACGTAAGCGAACGAGTTCCAGTAAGACTATAGAAATGATTGTCGTTAGCTGGCTGTGTCAACTGCAAATATAATTATTTGAATGCCGGTACTTCTCTCTTGATTGTTGTTTTTGTATGTTTGTATTATGTCCTTGATCATCTACTTGTGTGGTAAAAAGTGTTTTATAGTCTTTTTTTTAGGTTTTTATTAGTATTATAGTGAAAATATAAAAATAAAAGTCAGTTAATCAGTCATCAGACTAGTTTTCTAACATTATGGAATATAAATTAATATTCTAATTTGCATACATTTTATTGATGTTTGGGGGCATAGTATTTTTTTCTTCACAACGAATGGAGATTTGTCATCACTACCAAAATAAAATAACAGCCTTTGTTTATACGACAATGCCAACCGTTTGTGAGAAAAATGAAACGCTGTCATAGTCGACACATGAAATGATATTGTTGTAAGTTGATCATGATGTGTAACATACTAGGGAAACGACCAAAGTCGTTGTTAAAAAACGAAGTGAGTAGCCATGGGTAGAGTACCCGGTATCATTCCCCATACTGAACTAGATACAGCCCTTGGGTTTTATATGGTAGGGAAATGGGATGTTGCCGTTTACTCAAACATTGGCTCACTCACGCGTTTAATAACGACTTTGGCGTTTGTCCTAGTTATTTATTTGAATTGAACATTCAAAATGCGAATCGTGTTTTCGAACGACTAACGTATTAGCGTGAAAACATTAAGCAAATTTCCAAGATCAACAAAAATCACCTAATTTTTACATTCCCATTTAACACCCCTCAAAATAATATGTGGGTGTAAAAAATTATAAAAAATTCTCACTAACGGGCATCGAACCGCCACCCACCCGTATGGTAGACTTATATGCTTACGCACTATGCCTGGCCAGCCACTGTATCTCGTCCCGCTAGCTGCTACTAACAAATGCTATCGATATTTTTAAAATCACATTTTTAATTTAACTTAAGTTTAAATCCTATGATCCTAGCGGATTTTTGTTAACATTTCTCATTAACCGTAATCCGTATGTCTGTTTAAAATTTCAGCAATCTGTCCCAGGCAGTCGGGTTTCGGCTGATTTTCGACGTAACAGCCGACAGACAGACAGACAGACAGATCAACAGAATGAAGGGGCCGTTTGAGTTGAATGGAGACACTCATTCGCTCCGCTCCCTCGTTTTAATAAAATACTAGGGAAACGCCCAAAAAGTCGTTGTTAACGAGTGAGTGAGGCCATGTGTTTAGTACCCGGTATCATTCCCCATACTGGGCCTAGATCCAGCCTTAGGTATATGGGAGAAAAGGCGATGTTCCCAGGTACTCAATACTTTGCTCACACACTCGTTTAACATCGACTTTTGGCGTTTTCCTATATTAAATTTGAACATTCAAAATGCGAATCGTGTTAAAATCGTATTAGAGTGAAACATTAAACAAATTTCAAAGATAAACAAGTCACCTAATTTTTATTTTCCCATTTTCGACATCCCTCAAAAATAATATGCAGGTTAAACATATCAAAAAAGTTCAAAACTAACGGGTATCGACCCCAACCCTCTGTTGCGGTAAGGCTCTATGCTTACCACTTGGGCATGTCAGACCGTAGATTCGTCCCCCCGCTAGCTGCTACTAAAAGCAAATGTTATCGATATTTTAAAAAATCAGGATTAAATCGCAATGGATCTAGCTGATTTTGTTAACGTTTCTCAGTAACTCGTGCCGGATGTCTGTTTAAAATTTTCACGCAATCTGTTCAGGCGGTTTCGGGCTGATTTTCGACGTACAGACAGACCGAATCACAGAATGAGAAGCCGTTTGAGTTGAATGGAGACACTCAGTCGCTCAGCTCCCTCGTTTAACTGGGGAAACGCCAAAGTCGTTGTTAAACGATTGAGTGAGTGAGGCCAAGTGTTGATACCCGAACATCCCCTTTCCTCCCCTATACCTAAGGATCAAGCCCAGTATGAGGAATGATACCTGTACTCCAACACATTGCTCATCTCACTCGTTTAACAACGACTTAGGCGTTTTTCCCCTAGTTATATGAAGAATTGAACATTTTGAAATGCGAAATCGTATTCAAAAACGTAACGTCCAAAGATAAAACAAAATCACCTTATTTTATTTCCCATTTAACACCCCTGCCAAATTAATGGTGGGTGTAAAATAATAAAAAAGTTCGAGCTAACGGTATCGAACCCCAACCCTCCGTGTCGGTAGACTTAAAATGCTTACCAATAGGCCATGCAAGCCACGTATGATAGACCGTTAGGTGGCTTCTAACACCCCCCCTCCCCCCCCTCGAACTAATGCTACCATTTTTTTTCTTAAAGGAAATTAATCGATCTTTCCATTTCTCTGCCTGTTTGCTAATGTGGCAGCTGGGGGCGTTAAGGACGGTAGGGTGTCCAAAGTCACATATGCAATATATGTTAAAATATTTTTTCTAATGCAAATTAATCTTTCATTTTTATAATTTGATTGGGAGCAAACTTAACATCATACATGTGTCAAAAAACATAATACACCTACTGTTTGCTATATGTATACACAGGGTTGTTCCAAAAAAGTCACAAAAATAGTATGAAACTTGTGGCGGCCTGCTTTCATCTGACGTATATAACCCCCTCGAACTTATAACAGTTGTGTGTTTTCTTACAGCGGAAACTATGTTCTTCTCATCATGCAGTTTGTCAGTTTAACATCTGGGGCGTTTGACGTAGGGGTGTCCAATGTCCTCATAGCAAACATATGTTCATATATTTTTTCCTAGGTAAAGATTTCTGCATTTCATTATTAATTTGCACAACCTAACTTGTGCCGATGTACAACCCTAAAACAACAAATTACGGATTTGTTTAATGGTATATTACAGGGTTGTCCAAAAAGATATATGATTTTTATGGCAACATAGAGCAGCCTTCTTACATCTATATGTCAATTAAATCCCTCGAACTAAAAAAAAGGGCTATGCTCTTATAGCTTGAAACTATAAGCTTTTTCCACGAATGCATATTTGTCATTTGGTAATGTACGTCTTTATTTTAGGAGAATCGTGTATGAAGTTACAATTATACTAAATGATTTGAATATTTCGTGTGTTGCAAGTTGATCAACAATAATTATTCATACTCATTTAATGTTTGAACTCAAACCGCATGCACAGCCGTTGCACTGTGTGAAAATGTTTTTTCTATAATTTCATTGTGCATGTTTACTATTTTCTGTTATTATTCCACAAGGTTGTCCAAATCTCCAGTAAGAAATATGAGCTTGTGGCTTTCTTTCCAGATGTACTTTTGGAGTATACTTTTAAAGCTAATAGGACGCATAAATTGTTTTAGAATTATATACATTTATTTCACATTCAACACTGTTTTATAGTATGTCACAGGGAACTAGTCAAAATAGATGGATGGCAGAAGTCTGTAGCCTGCTATACTTCAGAAAGAACCATATTCGAGAGTTTGCAATGGTTTATATGAAAAGTAACAGCTCGTTCTTATCCTCTTGATCACGTACACCCTCGAACAGAAGTAAATGCAAGGGATGGGGTGAGTCGATACATCTAGACACCTTGATTTACTGTATGGTCGCTGAGATGCATCATTGTATTAGGAATGCCAATACAATTCTCGTAATAACGAACGGAAGATTGAACATCTTGATTATCACCGAGAAGAAGTCCCCTCATTGCCATAATTTAGATAGAGCAAACGCACAGAGCGGTGTCAAATTGTTATGGCGGAATACAGTTTCTACCTAGTCATTTTTGTTCCAGATAATGCACACAGTTTGGCCTATGACTGCTTATTATGCTTCCTATACGCCCTATTTGGGCTTTTGTATAGCTACGCTAATTAGTTATCAACACCTCGGCCATGGAAAAACTTTCTCTATACCTAAATTATTTCTTTCAAATTTGTACAAAAAATACAACATAAAAATTAGATAAATAGCATCGAGATATAGGCTTACGTGCAGCTCTAGATCAGTATTTAATTGGCTTTCACCTTCCACAAACTCCTTGGGTTTTATAGTAGCTTGTGAAGGGTGAAACTATATCCTGCCAAGTCTGTAAGGTGTATATGTTTTTGATGTATGTTATGAGATGAGGAAAAGAGATTAGCTCTGTTCTAAATAAAGATTATAGTTGTGTAAAAGGTCCAAGGCTCTCATAGCTTATTTTTATGTGTATGATCCTATATATTGGTAAAGTATACATGCAAATTTATTCAATTATCTAATACCTTATTAATATTTCATCGAATACAAACCGTGTTTATATCACTGATGGGCATCTCTATATCTTCGTAATTCATAATGATTCATTGTAATTACGAATATGGAAAACTCGTAATTAGCAATGAATTATGATTAGCTAATCAAGCTAGATTAAGCCATTTACAGTCCTGATTTTCAATTAATAAAGTACATCAATCATAAAGACACAGGTAAATAAGATGAATGTTTTTTAGTTCAGTCATTTCATTGAGTATTACGGGAGTAATTAATGTTTGAAGTTGGGGGGTCACTACTTTGTCAACTAGTGTATTTTTGAACTTACCATCTGAATCTCCGCAGAAAGCTTTCAGTATTTCTGCAGGCCGCGAGTTTCGATTGTGTTCCGAAGCCTGCAGATCTAAAATTCTACCATTGATTAGGTTTCGGGAAATATAATAGCATCAGCTCTAAGAAAAGTCCCGAGCTTCTATCTATGCTAGGCCAAGGGAGGGCTGAGGGCGAGATTTTTACCTTGAAACTAGTTTGGTCATCCGATAGCTGGACGTATTATCACGTGACCTAGTAAGGGGGAGAAAAATGGCATAAAGGTAACCCGCCGAGATGGATAGGCAGGAAGATAGGCAGGAGAAGTGATGGAGAGTGTTGTAGAGTGTCGGGGGTGTCTGGCGTCGCACTGGCGCGGGTACGATTAATTAGCAGATTTAGTTTGGGCGGATGACCTACCTGCCATGGCTGTTCAGGATGGTGTCGTCTTAGCTTTGTTTTTGCTTCCTGTGCCTCGTGGAATAATGTTTTGTGAGTGCAGGTGAAAGTAAAAGTGATTTTTTTCTTGTTCTTTTAAATTTTGTTTGAATTTTTTTTTGTTTCGTATCGTTGATTTATTTCACCGAATTATACCTAAATACAACATCATTATTAATTCGCCGAGTGTAATTTCCGTCAATCCGTCGCGTTGTGCAGTCAAGTGATACACTAAATTATGCACATCATTATTAATTCGCCGAGTGGTAATTTTGTCATCATCGTTTGGAACAGATTAAGTGATACATCAAATATCACATCACTAATTAATTCAAGCCGAGTGTAATCCGCCAATCAATCTTTTGGAACAGTTTAGAGTGATACACTAAATATCACAGTAGTTTAATTATTAACTGAGTGCCATTTCATCATCAAACATTTCAAAATCACGATCGGAAATCCTTCGGAAGTGATTGCGTGTGCTAAACATTGAACTGAACGGTAGTCGAGCATTCCGACGGGCGCGCGCATCTGGTTTTTCCCCCCACTCATGACGAACCACTGTGAATGGCCGGCGACAAATGTTCATCGTCTACAGCTGAAGTACACGGAGCTAGGAGAATCGAACTCGCGACCGTTCATGCGCAGTAAAAACGATGCGTACACCAATTCATTATTCCTAAATTAAAATCCTTCTTTAATTAAAATTCACTATCACTTATTATTATTTTTATGAAATTTTTGTGGAGGGTAAAAAGAAAATTGTAATTAGGCAGGTGGATTAGCCAAGGGTATTTAGAACATTGTGTAGACTTGGATGCATAGGTAGGCAGGCTTGTTTTTAAAATTAATGTAATTTGTTCTTTTATGATCATAATTATATTTAAATGGAAACTCTTTTTACTACAATCTTATGATTTATAGATAGATCCATTTTGACCTACTCTTAAATTTACGTTTGGTGTTTCAGGTTTTCTTTTAAATTCATTTACCCAAACTAATTAATTATTCATGATTCATAATTAATTAATTAATTTAATTTTTCTTATTTTTTTTAATTGTGTTTTTGTGTTTCTTTCCGCAGATCTTGAGCTAGTAATTTTATTTTCTTTTTTTTTGTTAGGTTACCACCTCCGGGCAAAGAAACGCTTGTTTTTCTGGGTGGTTGCCTGACAATTTGGTGCGAGCCCAACGTGTGGCATGTATTAACATCGGGGGGGGGGGGGGACCGGGGTAATTATAAAATAAATAATTATTAATTTTTTTTCTAATTAGGCACATAATTGTAATTCATGTATTTCGATAATAAAAATGGACAAATTGGATCAAACAAAACAGGAAGGCGTTTTAAACAGTACAGTTAATGAGATGAATTTGGAAGGAGAAATGCATTTCCTGATTGTTAGTATTGTGTATATTGAAGAGAAGCATGCCAGGAGATGGAGGACTATTGCCTCAATAAGGAAACTCGACTGTGGACAGGGTTAGGCACACTAACAGAAACACACTGAGGGATAGTTGTGGACGTTCATTGGTAACATTAAAAACGAACTGATAACAGAATCAGAGGGGGAAACAAAAATGATAGTTTGCGTAAGAGATAGATAAGTCCAACATCAAGAAGAACAAAGAAAAAGAGAACATACCCAATGTAATGGAAATGTTCAGACAGATAATGCAGGAAATAAAACAGGAAATAGGGGGGGTAAAACAGGAAATAAGGGGGGTTAAACAGGAAAATAGGGAAACTGCGAACAAACTGTCACAGGAAAATCGGGAAAATGCGACCAAAATGGAAGAAAAGTTTGACAAAGCAGATCTGGGGGTTAATCACAGGAGATAGAAAATTCAATGAAATCAGGTACAAGAATAAAAAACAAGAATAAGGGGATTGTCCAGGAAATGAGGAGAATTGACAAAGTCAAACTACAGTCGCAAAAACTAACTGGAAGCAAAACTGGATAAACAATTCCAGGAAATGGGAGTCAAAAATAGATAAGCATATGGGGGATTTAAAACAGGAAAATAAGAACATGGTCACTAACACTAAACGAATGCAGACATGAAGTAAAGAGGTGAAAATAAACAAGGAATTAGAATAAGGTTGATTTTTTTGGGATAAGAACATGAGGATAATGGGTTGAAAGTGTAGACTTGAGATTGATAAGTGCTTTATGGAAGGTTTGATGAGAATAATAGAGAAAGACAATGAAGGTTTTAGGAAGATTACAATGTTTGAAAATGTTGATAATGAGGGATTGGATAACAGATGATAATAGAGGAGGTGTGTGCGTTTGGTAGTAAATGATTATAATGGACTAATGGAGGAAAGGGAATGTTGGTGATTTAGTATGAAAATAGTAAGCCGAGGAGGCATGGGGTCATGTTAAAATGTGCAGTGAGGTACAACAGACCGTTGAAGGTAAAGTGATGTTCGGAAGGAAGAGGAGAGATGGAAGATGGAATTTTTGAGCAGACGAAAAGTTGAAAGATTGAGTTTTGAATTTCAAAAATGTGTGGGGGGAAGAGAATTGTAGTAAACGGCACGAGGGCCTACCAGAGAAAGGAATAATTGCCAATTTAAAACTAGGCATCTCGGACTTCAGAACATGTTACAGGCTAGAGGCGCCGGATGAAAATGCCATTGGACCGGCACGTCTAGGTCGTATAAAGTAAAAATGAAACAAGTGGTGTAAAGTCAATCAAAATCAGACCGATAATGATTCAAAAGAAGTGAAGCAACCTTCCTTTAGCATGTAATTAAGGCACTTAATTAGGAGTATAATAGTGCAGAATAATATATATATTTTTTTTTTAAAGGATCATTATCATAACATCAAGCTAAGGTGATGGTGCAATGAACGAATAAAAGTTCAGATAATTTTTTGATTTTAATATAAAGAAAAAAATAATAAAATATATAAGTTAATTAATCAATAATTAATTTATAAGAAGGTAATATTGAAGATGTATTTGGTAGTGAAAGGGTTAGAGACAGAACTTTCAAAAACAAATTATGCATTTTATTATGATTATTGAGGTATGAATTGTGTTATGTAATTGGTATGAATGTAAAATAGCTGGAAGTAGTGGTATAATGCTGATCTTTTCACTGGTTTCACATAGCATTGGAGAAGTGGAGGGCGATTGGTATAATTTCAGAATTGATGTGGTATCCTTTTCAGAGTATATCAATCCTGATAAGAGATTGGCATTGGTCAACATTGACTGGTTTTCACTGCCCTAAGTTAATTGTCGGGTAACAAAGTTACTCGACCTGTAGTTTGTATTTTTGCTAGTGACCCTCATGGCAACTGATGACTAAGTCAATGTGGAAGTTGACTATTAGGAAAGTATTATTCTTTATTGTTTATTGTTGGTTTTTGTCAGAGGATGAAAACAATTGTATGCTGTTTCCAAGTACCCATCATGTAAACTTAATTACAATTGAGTGAATTTTTAGTATTGTGCAAATCGCTTGACATAACAGAAAATTACAAAATAATCACCGTGAAACGAGAAAAAGTAATTAATTTGCATAATTTAATTAGAGGAACGTTTACTCTGAGATTTCTTTTCAAATAATTATGTTCATATTATAAACATCATTTTCATAATTTATACTATAAAGATGAATTGAGAAGTTAATTTGAAAATGTACCACAATATTTTCTTTAGCAACCTGTTAGTTTTATGTTTGTGGTCTATTGATTTTTGTGGAGACGAATTGAAGAGTTGAACGGCTATTCCTTGAAAGTGAAAGTGAGTGGGTGGTTTTGTCGAGTTTTTTGTGTGTAACTGCACAAGATGGCTAAGGTCGCATCGGGAAGATGATGCAGGACTTTGAAGGCCAAGAGTCTTTTTCAAAATGGACGTGTTTGTTGATCTAGAACCAGCTGTTTTTGGTTCAACCTTAGTACAGACCTTTCAACAAACAGAGACTGACTTTCCGAGAATCCGGAAATGTAACATGTTATTTCATTGCCAATGCCCACCAACTTAACATAACCTTTTAAAAATTGTACTTCAAGTTTTAATTTCTTTTATGATTTGTAACCAATAATAACGTAATGGGATGATAGATAATTCATTAAATATTAAACATTTTGACATTTTGAATTTTAAATCAGGAAGTTTCATTATAATTGTTAATTAATAAATTTGAATGAATTGTAATATGAAATATAATCAATGAGTTGCCAATAAGATAAGGTATTAGTAAAAAGTATTGAAAGATATAATTTAAGCAATTTGATTATAAGATGGAACTAAAATTAATAACCATGAAATGAGTTTCCATAAATAAGTTGGTCTTGTTATAATTATGAATTAATTAAATAAGTTCCAAGTTTAATTTAATTGCGGTAAGGGGGGTATTGTAACAAGGATCCAAGGCTCTCAATAGCTATTTTTTTATGTGTATATCTATGATATATGGTAAAATGAACATGCAAAATTTATTCAATTAATCTAATACCTTATTAAATCATCGAATTCAAACATGTTTTATATCACTGATGCATCTCTAATATCATCAGTAATCATAATATTCATTGTAATTACGAATATGAACTCGTAAATTAGCAATAAATTAATGATTAGCTACTCAAGCCTAATTAATGCCATTTAACAGTCTGATTTTCAATTAATAAAGTACATCAGTACAAAGAACAGGTAAATAATATGAATGTTTTTTAGTTCAAGTCATTTCATTGAGTATGTGGGAGTATTAATGTTTGATGAAAAGTTCACTATATTGTCAACATAGTGTATTTTTGAACTTACATCTGAATCAGCCGCATGAAAGCTGTTCAGTAATTTCTGCACCCGAGTGTTCGAAAGGAGAAGGGGGGGAGATTGTTCTCGAAGCCTGCGAGATACTAAAAGAATTCTACACCATTGATTGGTTTCGGGGACTAGAATCATCACTCTAAGAGAAGTCGAGCTTCTAGGCCAAGGGAGCTGAGGTGCGAGAATTTTTTAACCTTGAAACTAGTTTGGTCATAGATAGCCGTGACGTAGCTTATCAACGTGACCTAGTAGGGGGAGAAAAATGCATAAAGGTAACCCTCCGAGATGGATAGGCAGGAGATAGGGCAGGAGAAGTTGGAGTGGAGAAGTGTTGTGAAGGTGTCACTGGGGGTGTCCGTGGCGCGCACTGCCGCGGGTACTATTAATTATCAGATTTAGTTTTTGGGGCGTATGACCTACCTGCCGACTGGTCAGGATGGTGTCGTCTTTAGGCTTTTTTTTGGCTTCGTGTGCCTCGTAGGAAGAATGTTTGTGATTGCAGGTGCAATTGCAAAGTGATTTTTTTTTCTTTCTTTTAAATTTGTTTGTAAGTTTTTTTTGTATTCGTTCGGTTTGATTTATTTCACCAATTATACACTACATATCACATCATTAATTAATTCTCCGAGTGTAATTCGTCCAATCGTCCTTTGTGAACATTCAAGTGATACCTAAATATCACATCATTACTGAATTCGCCGAGTGTAATTTGTCAATCATTCGTTTTGGAACAGTTAAGTGATACATCAAATATCACTCACTAATTAATTCGCCGAGTGTAATTTGTTCATCATCGTTTGGACGTTAAGTGCTACATCAAAGTATACATCGACTAATTCATTCGCCCGAGTGGTAATCCCGCCATCAATCTTTTGGAATCAGTTTAGTGAACACTAAATATCACAGTAGTTATAATTAACTGAGTGCATTTCATCAATCAAACATTTCAAATCACGGAATCGGAATCTTCGGAAGTGTTCGGGTGCTAAACAGTGAAACTGAACGGTATTCGAGCATCCGCGCGCGCGCATTGAGTTTTTCCCCCCTCAGGACGAACCACTGTGAATGGCCGGCACAAATGGTCAGGCGTCTACAGCTGAGTAAAAACGGAGGCTAGGGTAGAATCGAACTCGCGACCGTTCATGGCGCAGTAAACGATGAGTACACCATTATTATTCTAAATTAAATTCATTCTTTTTAATTAAAATTCACTATCATTATTATATTTTTTATGAAATTTTTGGAGGGTAAAAAGAAATGTAATTATGCAGGTGGATTTAGCCAAGGGTATTAGAACATTGTGTAGGAATTGGATCCACTGGTAGGAAGGCTGTTTACAATTAATGTCATTGTTCTTTTATGATCATAATTTATTTTTAAATGGAAACTCATTTTCTAATCTTATGATTTAGTAGATAATCCCTTTTGATCCGACTCTTAAATTTAAGTTTGTGTGTTCCGGTTTTCTTCTTTTACTTCATTTACCAAACTAATTAATTAATTATGATTCATAGTTAATTAATATTCATTTTTCTTATTTTTTTAATTGGAGTTTTGTGTTTCTTCTCGGCAATCTTGAGCTGTAATTTTAACTTTTCTTTTTTTTGTTAAGTTACCACCTCCGTGCAAAGAAACGCTTGTTTTCTGGGTGGTTGCCTGACAATTGAGTATCACCAACATTGGGTGAACAATTTTATTATCTATACAGTGAGTCCCTTAATAGCTGGACATATCTTTATGTATGTCTGTATATGTACATGTTAATTCAATATAGTCTGTATATAGCACTTCTGAAGGACCCTTAATATGATTATTAGTGGTCAGAAGTGACATACACATTGGTTCCATACATAGATTACAATCATTCCATTCTTTTTGTACTTTTGGCTGTGTGTTTTCTCACATTATGAAAAACAAATTTTTGTAGATACAGTTCGGGGGCAGGGGAGAAATGTGGAATAATATTAGTGATTGTTATTTTGGAAGATATTTGAAAATTTTACAAGAGGCGAAGAGAACTACGGCAATATTAAAAACAACATTAAGCGACTTTGAATACCCTGCAGGTACAAACGCCCCAGCTGCCAATGGCAAATAGGTGGATTATTAATCGTGATTTTTTTGTCTGAACAAAACTGCTATAGTGAAAATTAGTTCGGGAGGGCCCCGGGGGTCGCTTCCTTTGCACCTGACCGGTATTTATGATCGAAGTTTGACCTTATTCAAAACAATTCTTTACAAGAAACACACAAACTATTTGGACAACCATGTATTAAAACGCACATCATTATATGTTTAGGTTTAGAATATAACTTCGGTGGATGACTGGTTTTCACCTAATACATTCATTTTGCCTCGATTTTTATTGATAATTTCTCTCAAATTGCTGTAATTTTGATTCAAAATTTTGAACAACCTGATAAAAATTTATAAGGTCTTTGCTAGGCCCCACATACAATACGTATTCTTAACAGGTTTTAACTGATTTTAGTAACATGAACACATTTTTAGCACTTTTAAAAAAAATGGTTGTTATATTAGCAATAATATAAAACCCAGCATTTTTGGACAGCCCTTTAATGTTTGGCATAATTTATTTTTTTAAATACAGTTGTTCTTTCATTTTATTGGTTAAAATAAAGCTTTAATGCTGATTATATTTCCAATCTTCAATGTTAAATGTATAAAACATAAAATCGATTATTATTTAATTTTTGGGCACCCCTTTACAAACAGAGTGAAATCGATTTTTGTTTTAAAAAATCAAAAATAATTTGTAAATGATCTTAAAAATATTTTGGTAAGTTTATCAAAAAACTTTGACCGTATAGCATGTCCAAAAGTTTCGTGGCTAACCTTTTGACTATGGACACCCCTGGAGTCCAAAAGCCCCCAGCTTGCCAAGTGGCAAACCAGGTAGATTATTAATCTTGTTTTTTTCTGAACAAAACTGCTATAGTGAAAATTAGTTCGAGGGGGGGGGGGGAGGGGGTCTCTTTTCCTGAGAGCACCTAATGGTCCTATTTTTCCCCGCTAAGGCTGCTCTAAACAAATGCTAATCGATTTTTAAAAATCACATTTTTAATTTATTGTAGGATTAAATCGCAATGGATCTAGCTGATTTTGTTAGCAGTTCTCAGTAAACTCGTACTGGATGTCTGTTTAACATTTCAGCCCAATTTGTTCAGCGATTCGGCTGATTTTCGGACGAAGAGACAGACAGATCAGACAGAATCTCAGAATGAGATCCGTTCGAGTTGAATGGGACACTCGACGCTTGGGGGGGGAGAAGGGGCGCTCCCTCTTTAAACTAGGAAACCGCAAAAGTCGTTTTGTAAAACGAGTGAGTTTAGCCAGATTGTTTTGACTTTAAAACCGACTGGCGTCTCTGTGGTCACCTTAACAGAACTCATCTGCTGCCACACAATAATTATTTAAATTGAACATTCAAAATGTGAAATCGTATTTCAAAACGTATTAGGTCGTGAAACAATTAACAAATTTCCCAAGATAAAACAAAATAACCTAATTTTTATTTCCCATTTAACAACCCCTCTCAAAAATAATATGTGGGTTAAAATATAAAAAAGTTAGATCTGACCGGGTATCGAACCCCATCCATCCGTGGCGGTAGGCTAAATGGTTACCACTGATTCCCTGCATGCCACGTCAACCTTGTCCCGCTAACCGGCTACAACAAATGCCATTGATATTATTAAAATTCCACATTTTTTATTTATTGTAGCTTAAAATCGCAATGGATCAGCTGATTTTGTTAAGAGTTCTTAGTAAACTCGTACCGGAGGTCCTGTTTAAAATGTCAGCGCAATGCTGTTCAGCAGCGGTTCGGCTGATTTTCCGACGTACAGACAGACAGACGAATTACAATGAGAGCCGTTTTGAGTTGAATGGAGACACGCGGTCTCTTCCGCTCCCTCTGTCTTAATTATGTTACTATGGAAACGTCCAAAGTCGGTTTTGTTAAACGAGTGAGTGTTGAGCCAAGTGTTGATTTGATCCCGGGAAAATCCCCTTGTCCTCCCTAGGATCCTAGCCAGTATTTAGGAATGATACCGGTACTCAACCCATGGACTCCTCACTCGTTTAACAACGACTTTGGCGTTTCCTAGATTATTTAAATTGAACATTTGAAATGCGAAATCGTGTTCAAACGTAATAAGCGTGAATCCATTAACAAATTTCCAAGATAAACAAAATCACCTAAGTTTTAATTTCCCATTTAACTCCCCTCAAAAATAATATGTGGGTGTAAAAATATAACAAAAGTTCGAGGGCTAAACGGGTATCGAACCTCAAACCCTCGTGTGGAGGCCAAATGCTTACCAATAGGCCATGCAAGGCCATGGTATATGTTGTCCCGATAGCTGCTACTAAACAAATGCTATCGATATTTTAAAAATCACAAATTTTTATTTTTGTAGATTAATCGCAATGGATAGTTGAATTGTTGTTAGCAGTTCTTCAAATAATTTCGTACCGGGATGTCTTTTTTAAAATGTCAGCCGCAATCTGTTCAGCGGTTCGGGCTGATTTTTCGACGTACAGACAGACAGACAGATAGACAGACAGAATCACGAATGAGAACCCGTTCGAGTTTGAATGGAGACACTGTCGGTCTCTCCGCTCCCTCGTTTAAAAATAAAAAAGCGCATGAGTTCAAAATCAATAGTTATAAGCACCACCACTTCGGTTTCAGTTTGCTGCAAAACGTGGCAATATCATCTCTTCCTTGGTAACTTCCGTTTATAAAATTTTTAACGTCTGTTATGTATCAATTTTTGTTTTATTGGTTCACTTGTATAATTATGTGATTACGCCGCGTGTAATTATTTTATTCGCATGTTTTTTCACACCTCTGTACAGGCCCGTAACAATTAAACTAGAAGCTTCGCAAACGCTTTTTTTTTCAGGTGCGGTGTTTGATGAGCGTAATTTTTTTTAAACGAAAAAAGGCGTAAAATTGGCGATTTTCATGAGAAATAAATTTTTTTCGATTGGCGCTTTAAATTTCAACGAATATATAAATTCTTGAAATTAAGGTTCTGTGAAAAAATCATTACAATCGGGGAAAGCATGTAGGTGTTATAAAACAAAAGAAATTTTAAAATAAAAATAAATCGTAAAATTGCGATTATCATAAGAAATAATTTTTTGATTGCGCTCAAATTTTCACACAAATTTATATTAATTCATAAATGACGGTTATGGTTAAAATCATTACAATCGGATAAAGCATGTAGGTGTTATAAGTCGAAGAAATTTTAAAAATTAAAAAAATTGTAAAATTGCAATTTTCATGAGAATTAATTTTTGATTACGCTCTAATTCCTCACGAATAATATCAATTCATAAAATGACAGTTCTGTGAGAAAATCATTACAATCGGATAAAGCATGTAGGTGTTATAAAGTCGATATTTTTTTTTATCGAAAAAAATCGTAAAATTGGGGATTTTCAAATTTGGAAAAAAATTTTCGAATTTGGCGCTCAAACAAACGTGGCAGTTCTCAGTTTAGAGATTATGAAGGCCTCCAGAAAATTTCATCGCAATTGGAGTATCGGTTTAGCCGGAATCGTGCTGACAAACACACAAAATACAAAAAAAAAACAATCCGGATTTTTTTCTCCATGTAGTAAAATGGAATCTTCGCTTCGCTCGCTACGGCTCATCCAATTAAACATGCATATGAGTATAACAATAAAAAACATCAAATACCAAACTCATCGAAATAATGCGAAACAATACAACAAATAGCATTCGTATACAAAACTTGTCCTCCAGATAGCTTTTAGAAACGATCTGAGCAAGGAAGGCACGAAATACTTGTTGTAATGTAATAATTATTGACAAGGAACTTTGGAAGTGAAAAGGTTGTGGCACTATCGCAGACGCACATCTATTGAAGAAAACTGTGATTTTGCATAACGGTATGGTCAGCAAATGTTCCTTCAGCAGCTGCAAATTTAGCCTCGTCTGTACCCCTTTTTTTCTCGCGAAAAAATTTAACTAAATTTTCCCCACTTTTGATTTTAGGCAAGGTTCGCTTCTTTATGTTTTTTTGTTTTCATGTGACGGCAATGTCGGTCTTTCCTCCGTGATCTATTGAAAATACACCTTTGCAAATAGTGCATTGCACTTTGTTATCTAGATTACCTTTTAATAAAGGATAGCTCTTTTGCAAATTGTCATTGAACACACACCTTCTCTTTCACATTTTACACTCGGATAACTCCACAATCACTCAAACAGCAAAAAAAAACACAACTCAGAACAACACATAAATCTCTCAGTTTGACATGCCACTACACTGTCTTGGGGAAGTGACCCCGGTCCGTAAAATTTTTGCCTACTAAAAGTTTT